>JAVQJF010038223.1:0-34578 GCA_036023855.1 Gadopsis marmoratus
AAATATAATTTCTATTTACATGTTTTCCTTTAATTACAGTAAAGGGGGGGGGGGAAACATTCACATGGGAAGCTATTCAGATTAATTAATTGATCGTGTATTAATATGATCTATTGGAATTTTTATTTTAGCTCCATTGTGAAAGTGAATGAAACTGTGTAGACACCCATGTCTCCGCAGAAATGTATAAAGTATGATCTAGTTTCAGGGGTGTTCACTGTAGAATCTTTTACTGGCACCATCTGTCTTCTCACAAGTCATTGCAATAAGAGCCAATAACTATAAAAATAAAGATATTGTTATTATGAATAAATGTACAAAGCTCATCAAAAGGATTGTTGGAAATCTATGAAAATAAGTCTAACATCAGTTTCCAAACCAAGACATTCCAGGTGTGGTTCTTGCGGGTTGAAATAAGTGTACAATGTGTTGAGCGCTACTTTTGTTAACACAGATAAGTAAAGTTGGTATGACAGCTAGAACATTTTCACCAAGTTTTAATGAGGTTTGAGATTTTATGGGATCGGAGGATTACTAAAATGAATGCATGCTTTGGATAGTGGATACAACCGCAATCTTTCACCACAGGCAATTCATCTTGATTAGACTGGACTGCAGAGTGTTATTCACCTACTAACAAGCCTTCCCCTCTAATTCTCTGCCTCCCATAGAAGCAGCAGGCTGGGTCAGTGGATCGGCAGGCTGGTGTTGGTGGTACCCAACAGGCTCTGACGGTGATGGTTCAGGGCCAGGGCCAGACCACTGGTCAGCTGCAGGTCATACCTCAAGGGGTCACTGTCATCCCAGGACCCGGTCAGCAACTCATGCAGGCAGCACTGCCCAATGGCCAGGTGCAGCGCTTCCTCTTCACCCCCTTGGCCTCAGCTGCCACACCCACATCAAGCACAGGTATGAGCAGAGACAAACATGGATCCACTCGACTGATATCCATTTTAGGACAGAGTACTTTTAATCTAGCTGTCAACTAACTTTAAGACGAACACTCAAAAATAAATGTGAATCTGATGTGTTTCTACTAGGTGATTTGCAGTGAATAGACAGGCATCTTGAATAGAGAACTACATCAGAAAAGTCACTCTATGCCATGTCTTTGGGAAACATAAAAGTAAAGTTAGGATATGTGTACACATATCTTATGTTTTAATGGTGGAATTTTTATGATAACTTTCTCTTGCTCATCTCTGACCCTCTTTCTCCCTCTCTCTCCAGCCACCACAGTTCCTGGCCAGCCCAACTCCACCGCCACCAAAACCCCAGCCCAGCCTGCCCAGCAGGCTGCCGCCCCCGTCCAGGCAGGGGCGACCCCCTTGGCCACCACCAGCAATCCTTCGTCAGCCACCCCACAGGGCCAGTTACCCCCTCAGACGCAGGCTCATATGCCCATCCAGTCTCCCACCTCGCTGCAGGTGAAATCGCCGGGTGGAACTGCCCAGCTGCAGCAGACGCCCCAGCTCATCAGCATGTCTGGACTGCAGCAGCAGGTACAGGTATATATAACACTAGCCATTACCCCACTCCACTTCCCAAAACAGCTGTGGTTCAGTCCAGCAGTAGCAGACTTTACTGTATTGGGTAAAACGGGTATAAATGTAAGTAAGTAACAAGCCTGATTACAAAGAGTTGAATGTGCATGCTCAAACTGTTAAACCCAGATCATTCTGTGAACTGCAAATTTAATCTATTCAGCCATTTGTAAGTTGGAGTCCTGTCAAATTAAGGGTGCCTGTTTAGTGTAGCTGACAGTGTGATCTCACTATTCTAAATAGAAGTTTTATATAAATGTATAAACATAACCATGGTTTTCTTTTCAGCTTTGTTAAATTTGTGTATCTTCTGTGTTGTGATTAAAGGTGTTGGCCCAGCTGCAGGCCCAGCAGGGTGGAGGCGCTCTGCCACAACACATCAAACTGCAGCTTCCTATCCAGATACAACAGACCGGGACCACCTCAGCTCAAGGAGGACAGGTAGTGCAGCAAGCCTACTAAACCAGACCCTAACATATATTACAGTCAAGAGCCCTAATCGTAGTAAAATTAGAGGATAACAAATTAGCAAATAAGAAATCTTCTGTGGTGTTTACTCTGGCTACATGCCCAGCTCCAAATAAAATATTAATTCATTTTAGCTTTTCTTAATCCTCACATTGAACAGTTTCCTCTTTAATTGGCAGCTTTCTTGGTGGTATTTGGCAAACAGAGCTGAGTTAGGGCTCTCCCTAAACTGCTTAAAATGCTTCTATAAGTCCGTAATGGTGTGATATTTTCCAAAGCCAGAATTTAGTCATTTGAAAATGTACATTGCTTTACACATTTAGACTAGAGTATTTGAAATTGTATACCTGTGCTGTGTCCACAGATTGGGAACGTAGTGACCATCCAGGCAGCTTCTGTCCAGGAGCAGCTGCAGAGGATCCAGCAGCTCAGAGAACAGCAACAGCAGAAGAAGAGACAAGCCGCAGAGGCAAAGAGAGAACAAGCCCTCAACGCAGCCAGCCAGAGCGACATCATTCAGAAACAGGTATGTATGTGAACCTGCTCAGGCACCCATCGTAGCCAGGTCACCCATCTTAGTTCAAGGTTCATGCTCTCTCTGCCATCAGTACACAAACCGTCTCCATCCTCCAACCCTTCACTAAGACTGGGTTTATTTTTACAGCTCAGGCCCTGTCTCTGTTTGTTGGGTCTAATATTGCCACTACTGTGTGTGTGTGTACGTGTTTTTACCTGCCACTGTGTATTTGGCATACTTTAATGTGTACTACAAATATCTATATAAATTGATTATTATTAAATGTGAGTAGGCATTATGGTAAACATCACTGAAGTCACAAAGGGTTGTTGAATTAAGTAAAACGATGGTATGTTTTTTTTGGCCACTCTTTGACTGAAATATGTTCTTTGAATATGCTCTCTTTTTTAGTTTAGTGTAGTCATTTCCTCTCAAACTGTAAATTTCTTTTCTGTTGTTGATCATGTGGTTTGTTCTGACTACATTGTGTGTTTCAGGTGGTGATGAAACAAAATGCTGTGATCGAGCACCTGAAGCAGAAGAAGACCATGACGCCTGCAGAGCGAGAAGAGAATCAGAGGTGTGTGTGAGAGAGAATGTAGGAATCTTCTTTTTTGTTTTTCTTTTTTTTTGTCCCAGTACCACGTTGAGGGGTACTACACAGCATGGGAACCTTTTGGGCGTATCACCACCAACAGCTGCATGTACTCACTGTACTACAAACAAGAACACAAATACAAAATAATTTATAAATGAGAGGAGTTGTACAATAAAATCACACACGGCTCTTCCAAATGTTTGCCCATTTGTAGGGATATAGCAAGTTTGAACCTCAATGTAATAATTATATTGGCTTGGCATCATTTGACAAAATAATTGAGATTAAAATAGTTTTTCTTTGTATCTTCCTTTTGAATACATAATGAGCAGAAAATTCAGTAGCCTCACTTTCATTTCTAAAGTCACATGCAATGCTCTTGATATTGGATGTTGGGGAAACTCTTAAAGAAAACGATGGTTTGCTTTAACCTATTATGTGACGAATACTACTGTTTGTGTACGGGCACTGTTTGAAGTAGGTATTTTCTGAAAGCCAGGTACTGTGTAGCTTTACTACAACTATAAATAAACTAAAATCTATAACATAAAAGTCAGTAGTGGAATGTTTAGAAAGGCTTCCCTCCTGTTTTATATGCTGCAGGTAGAATATACTCTGACCTACAGTTGACCTTGACAACCATGTGTTTATGTCCACAGACGGTGTGTCAACACTGTGCCCATTCACACAAACCTGAAATGCCAAACCCAGACTACCGTGACATCACTGCAGCAGCTCTGTCTGTTTCTCTGCTTATTTTTCATCCTTTTTCCATTTCTTCATGTCATCCTTTTCTCTCACTTTTCCTTCAAAACATCTCTGACATCAGCTTGTGTGTTTGTGTGTCCTGTTTCATTACTCTCCTCCACTTTCAGGCTATATCTGCAGTGTAAACGCTGTAGAAAACCTGGCCCATCTTTGACCTCGGCAGCCATGGATGTGTTTGTGTGTTATTCTGTTGCTGAACGTGGAGCAACACTTTTCGATCTTAGTTGTGAATGTTAGCGAACACAAGTGAACACACTGTGGAGACAGAGCCATACATTATCTTGATTTACTGCAATGTACTGACATTAATAAATATTCCTGGAGACAGTTTTCATAGTATCTCTATGAGACTTTCTTCCTCCTCATTGCTTAATATTTATTTGACTTCCTTTTGAGTTGCAGGACGTTCTACCATCACACTGTACGGGACCCTAAACATGACCCTGAATCCCCATGTGCATTTTAATTTGCTTGAAGCTGCGTGTATGACCTTTCCTGCTCCCTTTCCCATGTTTACAAGAGTGGCTATCTGTCCATCTCTCTCCATACTTCTCTTCCAACCCTCAGCTCCACTACCCTGCTACTGAAGCACAGAGTCTCATGCAAATAAACACTGGACAACCGAATGCTCCTCTAACATCTGTAAGACATGTGCCCCACTAACACAACTACTCTGAGTGCTTGGTTCTCTCAGAGATGATTACACATCTGTCGCTTTTAGGAAGTAGCCATGTTAGGTTTGGGATTTTAAAGGCTATGTTGTCTGTCAAGTCATGCAGAAGCTACAACCATCGGCCCCCCTAAGCATTTCCAAGCAGAACTAGTGGACGTTGTTGGGAAAAGCGAACAGTTAGGTTAGCCATAACCCCTGTCAGACCCAGTACTTTGTAGTTGCATAGCTCACACTTCTGAGCCACCAGAATACCTCAAGGAGTTGTGTTGAGAGAAATGCTTTCATTGTTCATAGACACGCACTGTCATTTCTTCCATGTGGAAAGTTTGATGTTCACATTTTTGAAGAAGCCAATAGCCATGCAGGTTGTGCTTTCTGAAACATTGAAGCATTGTTTCGATTAATACTCCACTCCTCCCCGCTGGTGTGTCAGAGGGATAACTTTCTTCCTCTGTGACTTAGACGGTACTGACTTTCTGAATTCAAGATTCAGAAATGTGATAATCTTTTCCCTCCCTGCTCTTTTATCCTTCTCTTCTCTCTCAGCAGGAGTATTATGTGTATTTTATGCCTTAAGAAAATACCCCCAAATGGGCGACAACACAGGTCCTCATTGGATTCAGTAGGCCTGTTTCTTGAGCCGTGTTTTAGGCGAGACTATAAATGTTTCAACTGTATTCAAGGGGCTCAGTATACAGTACTTCATTTTTCTATACAATATTCATTTATGATCCTCGGTAACTAAAAGGTCAGGAGGATATACAGTAAGTCTGTAATTAATTAATTTCCGTGGTTCCCTTCTCCTGTCTGTTTATGTCCAGGATGATTGTATGCAACCAGGTGATGAAGTACATCCTGGACCGGATAGACAAGGATGAGAGGCAGGCAGCCAAGAGGAGAAAGAAGGAGGAGGTGGTGGAGGCGAAGAGGAGATTGGCGAATGCCAGCAAGCTCTCCTCGCTCCTTTACCGGCACAAAGAGAGCCTCAAGATGGAGATCCTGAAGAAGCGGGCGCTTCTCGACAAGGAGCTACAGCTGGAGGCCCAGGTACAAAGGGACAGGTGGACAAATGGCAGAAAAATAAGAAAATGGCTTCAAGAATGCATAAAGATTTACACACTCTGCATGACATTTAAAAGATAATCATGGAGAGGTGTAACAAATTGCATTAGAAGAAACATCATTAAACAGAAATGACGTGCTATCTACCCATGTTTAACCTATCTATCATGACATTACACTCCTCAGGAGGAGCTAAAGATGGATCTGCTGCGTATGCGGAGGGAGAAGGAGAGGGCTCAGGCCGCTGCCGCCGCTGCCACCCACAACAAGCAGCAACATACTCTGACACACATGCATGGCATCACCTCCCAACACCACCTCACCACGACCGTCGCCTCCACACACAAGAGGAAACGGGAGGAGGAGAGGGAGACCATCACGTCAGCCAAGTCCAAGAAGAAGAAGATGATATCGACAACGAGCCCCAAGGAGAACAAGAAGGACACCAAGCTCTACTGCATCTGCAAGACGCCCTACGACGAGACCAAGTATGATGATGATGCTCTCGAGTTATATTAACCGTGAGGGAGGCATGGTAGTAGTAAAATCTCACTAAAACACGGGCAATTCTTTATTTAAAACCAAGGAATAAGAGTAAAAATTAACCTAATTAGACCGCTGGGCCTTTAATAGGAACTTGGTATCACTAGTAACAGAAGTTAAGTTCCAGCTTAGATTCCTGCCTCCCAAAAAGTCCCCAATCCTGAGGTTGTACTTTCCAATGGTCCACAAAGTATAAAGGGTAGAGTTTACAGTACTCAACTTAAACACAAGCCTCCAGACTGCAGCAACAAGCATAGAGCATTCATGCAGCCTGTGAGTAAGCACGAGGGTTGGAATTTTCTGACTAGTAAAAAGAAAAAAATTTAACCCAAATGTTAACCCTATCTGCTAATTATATCAATGCGGTCATGTACTAAAGTGGAACCCTTTCCTACCCCAGCCCCCCAAAGAAACACAGTAACTCCCTGAATCTTGCCATTCTGCCATATTCATCTCAACTCCTAATTCAATTTCCCTAATTTACACTGTTCTTCTGGGGTGATGGAAACAAACATAAAAAGACATTGTAATGTATTGCATGTAAAATGTTATTCTTGCACAGTAATAAAAAAGATAACACCCTTTAACATGTTTTAAAAACCATGATAGTGTCTACTACGAGACACGAGTGACAACACCTTTTGTATCCCTTTGTCTCTAAAGGTTCTACATTGGGTGCGACCTGTGTACCAACTGGTATCACGGAGACTGTGTGGGCATCACCGAGAAGGAGGCCAAGAAGATGGACGACTACATCTGTATGGAGTGTAAACAGGGCCAGGAGAGCACCACGGAGGAGCTGTACTGCATCTGTCGGACACCATACGATGAGTCCCAGTAAGGAGCTGCAGGAACGTGTGTGTGCCTCAGTCTGCCTAAAATGTCTGTCAAACTGGGCACTACTGTAAACAAATCATCAGTGTTTACATGTATAATAAATTGAATCGTAGTCAAAACTTTAATTAATCCCCAAAAAACAATACTTTCAAAACCACCAAACTTTCAAAGCTAAATTTCCTGTACATTATCCCACTTGTGATAATTGCTCACCCAAGACATTTGACACAAAACGATGTAGTATGTTGTGATGTGAACTGAAAAACAGGGAATAAGGGATTTACACAGTGAGGCCAGACTCAACCATCTAAATCTGAGCATCAATGGGAAACATCCCAGTAACAGAAATATAGCCTGAGCAAGTTTAGTATCATTAGCATGCCAGCAAACACGTTTGGTAAAACGGCAATAAAGAATCAATATTGGAAAATGTTTGTCTCTCCAAGAGATGCTGTAACCAAGCTCTTAAGCTGTGTCACAACTTAATCTGATTATAAATCAACAGAAAGAACAGATTAAATGTGAAAAGCAGTAATATGTATAAGTAATGATGTGTGATTTTTCTTTACACTGTTGTTCCTTGGAGAAAATTACATTTTAGGTCTCTGTTTTGCTTTGCTAACCTAATGACATCTCACCATCTCCACTCTTTGATATTTATAGAAACACATTATAACACTATGCAAAGGGCCCCTCCATCACGTCACAAGTAAAACCCGAGTACTTCCTGCCTCCTCAGGTTCTACATTGGCTGTGACCGGTGCCAGAACTGGTATCACGGCCGTTGCGTGGGCATCCTGCAGAGCGAAGCCAACCACATCGACGAGTACGTGTGCCCACAATGTCAGTCGACAGAGGACGCCATGACGGTCTTCACGCCGCTCACTGACAAGGATTACGAGGGCCTGCGGAGAACTCTGCGTTCCCTACAGGTTAGCAGCATAGACACCTGTGCACTTTATAAGTGTAATTTATAGCTGCTTCATTATTTCCCTTACCTGGTATCCCAGGTGTAAAACAGGGAGAAAGAAACAATGAGTGCTGTGGTACTTTATTTAACATACACTGGTAAAACCTAACCCTATAAATAAAGTAAATGATTCCTCTATTCTGCAAACCAAAATGCTGGGTAAACTGAATTTTGGGGAGGTTTACTCTTTATTACCTCACTGCACATTTACTGTACAGGTACAAAAATGCTCTCAGCAGTAGCTGCAGCAGCACTGTAGTGGCAGTTTTCTTCCAAGTGATAGACCGAACACTAACACAGCTCCTCGTCGCCCCACTACAGTGAAGAGCAGCAAACAAAAGTCCCTCTGTTATCTGATGGGTCCGACTCCCCAGAGCACTACTTGGACAGCTGCCTGGCCTCAGCATTTTTTTTTTCTAGCGCCCCTCTCTTTTCTCTTCCTCCTCCCACCTCTTCTCTCATTTTCTCCTCCTCTCTCCAGTGGTCTGTGTATTCGTGAGTGAGGGTGAGAGATAGAAGTGGGGAAGAAAGCAAGAGGGAACATCTGTGTTGACCCACCTGCTTGCAGTGTCATTTTCATGGTGCTGTTTGTTTTTCTTCGTCGGTTTCAGCTTTCTCAAATGTCTTGTCTTTCTCTTTATCTCTCCCTTTCGGCCCCTCCCGCCTCTGCAGGCACATAAAATGGCATGGCCGTTCCTGGAGCCAGTGGACACAAATGACGCCCCGGACTACTACAGGGTTATCAAGGAACCAATGGGTCAGTGAAGGAACTGTCCACATAACACACATCAACACAATAGTGACTGCTGACGGCAGGATAATTGAATGTTTCCCAGCTACTGTATCTCCTACAGTACTCGGGGAATTAGACTCCAGCTCTACTTGGGTCGGCAGCTACTTTTCATGCCATTGAGAGCTTGTATTTGGGCAACATTAAATGATGTCACTTTTCTGCATTCCCCTCTGTTTTTTCCGTGTATTACCACTGACATGCTCAGGGAGCCTTTTTTTCCTCAACTATTTCCCATTGATTGTCTTTTTGAAATAAAATCAATTATCAATGACGGAAATCTCTAATTCAAAGACAAATCTAAGGTATCAGGCAAATGTTGCATGTTTTAGCTCATTTACTAACAATTGCATGTGGCTATTTCCATAGTATTCCATGGGTTGAAGAGGCTGATTAATGTGCTTCTTCCAATCTTGGTTTTCAGTCATGGTTCCCTTTTTATTTCTTGCCTGTGCTGTTTGCTGCAGATTAATTCAGTTGAAGTAGAGATCTTCTTTTCAATCTTAATCTTTTTTTAATATTGATTTTATAGTACTTGTGGGGAAACTCCTATAAACACAGCATCATTTTTCAAGATAAAATACCAAATATTTGTGTCAATCTTCTCAAATGTGAGAATTTTTACTCTCATCTCTTTTGTTTCATTGTTTATTGAATACATGCCACTGCCACTTTGGACTTATTATAGACATTTTTCACTATTTTCTGACATTTTACATCACACACAATAACTTAAGGACACAATACAAAATATTATAAGAAAGCAGGGGTCCAGATTGTATATTCTGAATGCAGAACTCTTCAAAATTTAAACATGTCTTTTGTGAATTGGCATACTCTTAGTGTTGCACTTGGCTCTGTTTAAAATATATAAAGATTGGGATTGGTGAATCAGCAGATACTCAATACTGAATACCAAGACTGGGATTTGGAGCAATCCCTATTCGGAAGATAGAATTGCCTCAGCAGCGTTGTTTTCATTCCATAGTTGCTTTAGGCAATATGAAGCTGCATTTTTACTGGAAGTAACACCCAGTCTCTCTCTTAAACATTAAAATACAGCCACCAGGAGGCCAGCAGGGAGGAAGCCCTCCGACTCGGATCAAACTGGTTATGTAAATTGGGACTTGCGTCAACGGGGCCTTTTTGAACTTCCACACAAACAAACTGTCAATGGACTGGTCCCGGGTCTGCTTGGGCTCCCTGTGGAAAGGGACCATCCCCACACTCAGCTCCTGTTGGCCTGGTCCTGGAAACTTGAGTCCTCCACTTTCCCTTCCACCGCAAGAAAAAGACCTTGTTGGTTTTCAAAAAATAAAAAGGAGCATTTGGCTGCTGTAGCTGCCGCCAGACGTTGGTAGTTTTTGGAGGGTTTTGAGATAAAATCTGATGACAGAGAAGAAGGAGGTCTTTGATATTGACCATGAGGTTTGAAGGAGGTTAAGAGTCTGATATGTTTGTTTAACATGCAGCCACGGGGACGCCGTGCAGAGCAAACCACCGGCGGCAGCAGATTACATGAAGCTTCGGCTGTTGCCAGTGAGCTTCCTTGCTAACTCAGTCTTATTTTTTATCAGTTTCTAACTTAATTTAACCAGGTTAATGATACTGACAGGATACCCAGGCTTGGAAGCACTTATGTGACACTGAGATAATGACACTCTGATAATGACGCTCTCCTCAGGAATGACAAATCGGTCAGATCTCCGTAACTGATCTGGAAGGCTGAGTAGATGGAGGTTAAAGCTGGCAGAGGTTTTGGATTTTTGCTGTCACATATAAAGTGATGAACTGTGCTCCCAGGAAACATATTACAATGTCTGTCAAACACATGCCACATAAGCTGTAATTACTTTGAAGTAGACATGCTGATTTGTGGAACAAAGTCGATTTGAAAAGCCAGATATTTATCTGTTGCTTCCGCACATGTGATGTTCATCTCTGGCAAGAGTTCGCAATTAAGTTTTTTTTATTCCTTTCTATTACATACTGTACATAGAATTGTTAACCAAATATTTCTCTCTTTTAAATCCCTTTTTTTCAGACCTTTCCACCATGGAGGAAAGGTTACAGAAGCGTGAGTACGTCAAGCTGACGGAGTTTGTTGCGGACATGACCAAAATCTTCGACAACTGCCGCTACTACAACCCCAGCGACTCGCCCTTCTACCAGTGTGCCGAGGTTCTGGAGACCTTCTTTGTCCAGAAACTCAAAGGTTTCAAAGCCAGCAGGTAAGATGGGGATAATAATGATGATGAGGAAAAGAAACACAAAACTGCAGCAGGTGGCTTAAAGCAAAGAGTCAGAGAGCATCCATCGTGCAGCATGAAGTGTCCTTAAAGAGACCCAGTCATTAGCAGTTCCAGCTGTGCTGCTGAGCCTGATCTCAGACCTCCGTTCTCCAATAAGACCGATAAAATGTAACTTCTCTAAAAATAGATGTCAGACGCTAGTGGAGTTCATTGACTCCTTTGTCTTTTTGATTTCCTGGGTCACCATCTTGTGTTTCCTCAAAACATTTAAATCATGTTTGTTTTTTGGATCATGACTAAATGCTCATATAGCCAGCAGGATTCTTCTGTCTCTGACACAGATAAATCTCCACAAATACACATGAACATTTTAAGAATGATATATAATATTTAGTATTATTTTAAAAGCCTGTACAGTTTAGTGCTCTGTGAGGGAGATGCATGACATGTCTGCATTCTGTGTGAGCATTCAGTCACACCGTTGGTCCTCTACAGTTGCACGTTGGTGGTGTCTTCATTCAGCCTTCAGGTAGCTGATTTTCCATCCATAACAACATGTCCACTTCAGCTTTCACCATGTAAAAAAGCTGCTGTTTTTAGTGGAGTTGAGCTTCTACCGCCTTTTTTCTAAAACATAGTACGTTTTTAAACAATTTTTACCGTATAGGCTGGGAAGTACAAATAATTTGTCCTTTACTCAAACGTGTTGGATCTGAACTTTTCAGGTTCAGGCTGAGCTCTGTTTAATCTAAACTGTTTTTACAAACCAACTTCAAGCAACTTATTACGCTCTTCTTTATGGCTGTAATGCTGTTTCTGCACAATTGATTTTTATTCAACAAATAAGCCCTAATAACTCCACTATCTGCATGCCTATAAACTATTGTACTTCTGATTGTTTATATGGCTTTGTTGCACTTTAATTTGGTTATTTTACTGAAGAACAAGCTCAACATGTTATGGTAACTGGAGGTAGTATACACATGGGGTTTCTATGAGCATGTTTAATGTTTAATTGGCTCGGTAAGTCTTGGCTTGCGTCCAGCTTTATGTGCCTAAAACGGTGATGTGCTCCGTGTATTTACACCACCCATTCTCTCTCTCTCTCTCGCTCTCTCTCTCTCTCTCTCTCTTGCAGATTGTGATGTCAAACTCCTGGGTGCCGGGGTCACTCTTAAAACAAACAAACAAAAAATAATAATTTGCGATCCCAGACGTTGCTGTTTTTACTTGTTTAAAACAGCATTAAAAACTTTGTAAGACAGTGCGTATAACAAGCCACACTGTAGGTGTGGTCCTTTTTTTTTATTTTAGAAACAAAGGAAAGGAAAAAAAAAGTTTCTACTGTCTAATAATGGCAGCCATGTTGGTAACACAAAGCATTCAAGGGAAAATGTATTTTCTTACACTTCTTGCAACAGATGACTGATATTTTGTTTATGTTTGAGTTCAATATAAAACAAAATATGAAGTTTTTGCTTAGTTTGTCATTCTCTTTCTTGAGATTCAGTTTTGGAAAAAAAATCAAAGCTATTGATTTTGATTGTGAAATCTGACTTAAGTTCCACACACACAGATAACTTATCTTTTAATTTGACAAAACTGTTGTTTATCATCTTGGTCATAACATGCTGCAGCAGAACATTTTTACCTCATTTCTTAGCCGAGAATAAAAAAATAAAAAAGCATGCAACATTTATTAGTTTATTTTTATTGGCTGTACCCATGTATGTTATTTCATGTGCATATTATATCTTTTTGTGAAGGACTATTTTTATGTTCTAAAGGAAATAATGGTAGGATCTGTAAAGATTTACTGGAGAAAATTTAGTTTAGCTTTCTTATTCTAAATATGGCAAGCTTGACTGTCTCCAGTTTAAAAAATAAAAGTCCTTGTATATACACTGTTGGGCCGAGATCACATCGTGCACTTCGATTACATTTCACCAACATGGCTGCTTGCTCCCTGTCAAAGTGTCTGACCCACTGGCATCCAATACATGTTTTTGTTTTGTTTGTTTTTTTTTGTATTTCCCCTAGTGCATATTTTTGTCATAATGTAAAGCTTTTAATAAAAAAGGAAACAAGAAGTTTTCCAACTGTTTTCTTCCTCCTCTCTTTGCCCGTCTCTGTAGGTCTCATAACAACAAACTTCAATCAGCAGCCTCTTAGCTCCCTCCTAATATCCAAGTGTCAAAAAGTCAAGCCTTGTGGATTCCATCTCAGTGATTACGCCCAGCTCGCGCTGCTGTGAAAGCGCTCGACCTCCAACAGCTCCACTGCAGTGCTAAGGGGACAATCCCATCCACGAGGAGAAAGGTCCAGATGGGAAACGCAGATAAAGTTGATAAGTCGGCTGGTTGGATGTTCAGTGACAATCTGAGCAGTCGGCAGCAGCAGACTCTTAAAGAGTTGTGTTCATTCTGTAGCTGATCACTATTTCTGTGTATCCTGTAGAGCAAAGTGCCAGCTTTGATCTTCCCGCCCAGATGTGCAGCTTTCATTTTATCCCGTCACATTTTTATGACCCCAAACGTCCCATTAAAGCCTGCAGTCCCTGCCTCAGACGGAAACGTTCATTTGGTCAAAATGAAACTCAAATAGCCACTTTCTTCTTCACATGTGTCTAAATGCTGAAGCTGCAGGACTCACGTCCATGTACAACACCTTGGAGTTAATTCTTGTAATTTTTAACGACTGTATGCCTGAAAGCTGCATTTTATCGGTGCTGTAGGAACAGACATTACTCCTTGGCCCCTACCACAAAAAAACACTTTTCAAATCCTGAAAATCCCATGCACTTAACTCCACTGCAGCCAGTTATTTTGACTATACCCTCAGGTGTGTACGCCTGCACGAAGCATGAACCAGCCTCATGAAATCTGAATGTGTCCTGTCAGTGGCACATTTCACTGTACATTCCCTATCAGGCAGCTTTATGCTGAGATGCGCCATTTGTAATAGAAACTAGATTTCTGAAATATAATGAAGAGATTAAATCTTTCTGTCGCATTAATGTCACCACATAGGAGCGCAGACAGCACTCACTCAAGTAATTCACAGGGTCTTCACTTTGTCTGAGGGCTGTGTTCCTTTCATGTTCATTTCCATCCCACCCACTGCACCCTGCCCCTTCTGACCTGTTTCCCATTTTGCGTTCTTCTGAAATGCAAGCAAAGAATGCTAATTAGCTGTGTGCTCCTTTTTAAACTTGACCTTTTTGATGGAGGTCAAGGACAAGAAGCGAGGCAACGAGAATGTTAGGCCTGAGGGAAGGTGAAACTTGTTTATGGCTGAACTAATCCACATCTACTGTACCTCCCTCCATGCACGCACTGTCTCGTCAAAGCTGCTGTTTTTGTCAGTGGCTCAGTCTGTAAGTCTCCCTCCCCTTATCTCTCAGCCACTTCTTCCAGCATACTTCATTGAAGTTGACAGGTTGGCTCACATATGTCTCTCAACTCACCCTCAAAGCATGGTTAAGTAATTGGATAATGGACTTTTCCACTCAGCATCATCTCAGTTATGTTGCGGCCTGCGGCAGCATGTCTGGGAGTAAACTGTGAGTGGGGACTGGGGAGTCTTTGTACCGTGGGGTTTGTATGAAAATTTTATAGCTGCAGTTTTAGCATATTTGGGAACATTTTTGTAATCCGTTATTATCAGTTTTGTAGGAGGGGAGCCGTCATAAGTCGAACACAGGTTGTCAAACCAAGCAAATGTTTAAGCTTCAACCATAATGTTTTTCAAAGTGATTGTACATGCAGAGTTGAGAGATAATGTAGCTTCTGTCTTCTTTTCTGTGTTTGTGTGTCTTTCACACAAATGTTCATCACTTTGTAATCTGATGACGATGTGTTTCATCCACTGTTTGTAATCTCTATTGTATATTATGGCTGTCCAAATATGTAGAGAGAAAAGATTTTTAGAGCTGTAGAAACTTTTATTTTTCACTCTTGGAACCAGCAACTAAGCCCGCCTGTATATTTTAACTGTATTTTTTTTTTCTCTTTAATTGAAGTGAACTCTGCATTTAGGTGAAATTGCCCTTTATATTAAAAGTGCTGCATATTGTGAGCATAAAGGTGTTGAATGGGGGTAGAGTGACACAGGTAACTCTTGTAAAGAGTTTTTCTTTTTTTTGTAAGAAACAAACCAGTTCCACATAACTTCTACTGTATATTGACATTGCATTTCGTGTATTATTTATTCATAGCTATGAAAGGTCTCCATTTTTTTAGTAATGTTGATGAAACATAACTGCAGATTTAAAAAAAAAAAAAAAAAAAAAAAGTACTCTATGTTTTTAACAGATTGTGGCAACTCCGAAGAGATTCTCTTTTGTACTTGATAGGACATTTCATCCTAGGTAATAAAGTAATGTTTTTGACACCAGTTTTCTTTGTCTCTGCTCATTACAGACACACTGGAGAGCAGTTTATCAAACCTCCTCACACAGGAATATCAAAGTCTGTTACTGTGCATTGTGTCATTGTTCAACTCTTGCACATTTCTTGCATCATATAAGCTTATTAATAAAGCACCTTTCAAGAGCAGATGTCACAGAGTGCTCCACAGTAAAACATGCATACTCAACAATCATCGTCTATCTCAATGGTCTTTAGTCTGGCAGTGTTCCTCAGCTGGAAAGAAACAGGAGCGGATCAAACAAACTTAACATATTGGTCAAGAGTCGGTGCCTGGTCCATAGTGATGCCTAGATATCGTACGATAGATTTAACAGCAGAGGAAAAAGATTCGAAACCTTACATTACCGTAGGGACAAGGCTGGGTGTGGCAAAAATAACATCTGTTTTGTCCGTGTTGAAGACATTATCTGCATCCTTTTTTTTTATTGACTTTAGGTAGTTATATAAAATAGACACATTTTCTACATTAAGAGGCTTAAATTAGATGTATGACTGAACATTGTCACATTATGTGGCAACGGGGTTGAGATCCCTACCATGAACTGCAGTGTGCCCGATTCCTACAGGGGACTGTTGCTGCATCTCGCTCATTTCCTGCCAACACTGCTACTGTCTTTAATTAAAAAAAAAAAAAAAGATTAAAAATGCCCCAAAAATAGTTCATAAAATGACTTGTTATCCGACCAAGGGGAAGGACGTACAAGACAAACCTTGGGGCACACAACACAGTCCAAATGGCTTCCTGTTAAATTCTCCTTTTGACATTGTTACTTTTTATCACTTTACACATCTTTAATTAAATGTGGTGAAAGCAGTTTGAGAAAGACCAGTTTTAATAATCTTTTCTTTTTTATTCTTCATTTTTAGACATGCTAGTGGCACGGCTCTAGGAATGCCATGGTTGGTCAGTCGGTCTGAGGCCTAAATATCTCAACACCTATGGGATGGAGTGACATGACATTTTGTACAGACATTCATGGTGCCCACAGGATGAATCCTAATGAGTTTTGGGATCTAATGAGTTTTCTTCTAGCTCAAGCATGAGACTCACACTTGTGGTTTTGAGTGAAATGTCTCAACAACTATTGGATGGAAATGAAATTGCAGTGAAATTTGCTACACATTTGACATTCAAGCCCAATAGACTGGGAGAAACACGGGTGTCAGTTGTGGCCCCTTAGGAAGTTAATCCGGGCCTATATGGCAAGTTTCACCCCTCATCTTAACTCTTGTCAATTATCAGGACCTTCAAGGATAATGTGTGGGATAAGGTCATGACCCCCAACACACTCATACAGAGTCTTCCTGTGATCATATTATCAACATGACAGATAAAAGCCACCCCCAAGGTTGACCTTTCACTCTCCTCTCACACCCTACTCCACCTCCCTCTCTTAACTCCCCACACAAACCGCTAAATGAATCCAGAGGCTCGCATGGACGCTGCAAGCGCCGCAGCTGACCACAACTCCCAAGTGGTTTCAATCCACCACCCTTGACTCTTTCTCTCACTCCCCCCTTGTGGCTTGGGGGCTATCACACAGGAAGCAACTTAGAGAGATATTCCCACCTCCCCCTCCCTTCTCTCCCTCCTACTCCTCCTTTACATCCTCTGCAATGAGGAATGTCCTCCCGCTGCGATAGTAGCCAAGATGTGGAGCAGGCTCCTGTTTCCTGCCCGCCTGCATCTGTTCCCTCCAGCGCTGATCCCGGATAGAGGCTTCCTCGAGCCTGGGAACTGACCGGCCCAGCTGACAGACGGACAGAGGGGGAGAGAAGAGGCTTAGCTTCGCTTGCCTCGTCCAAGTTCCCAAGTCAGCCTCTCTTCCCGCAAGCCAGACAGAGACCATGGTTGTTAAACTCTAATTAGAGTGTCTTACTTCACTTTGCCCCCAAAAGTAAGACACACTGAACTTCTCATGCAATCACTGGGAACAATAATCAGGATGAGATGGTTCATTCAGTGGGCGGTTGCATGTGATGGCGTGAGTGGAGGTTTGGTTTAGAGACAAATAAATTCCTCACAGGGTCGTGGAGTACAAAACAAATACACATTTTTATTGGGTTCAGGTATAGTGAAGCAATGTAAGCGTTCAGTGCAAATCTTTTCCGTCTCATAAGCATGAGCTCAGGGTCGTACTACAATCAAGTCATGGATTTCTGATTAAATACGAAGCTATCCCTTCAGAAAGACAGACCCAACGCCCCCTCTCCCGCTTCAGTCCCCTCCCTGTTGTCATTTTACATAACCTTCTTTATTTTTCCTCCACCTTGCCCCCCTCTTTCTCTGATCCTGCCTGAATACTTTAAATACCCTTTTGACTTTTGGCCTTCCCAGAGGAGTACGTGTTTGTGTGTAAGCAAGAGCCATCCCAAAGAGGAGCTGTGACGGAGGCACTTTTCCGAGTCATGTGTCCAGGTGCGGAGAGGATCAGATTCCTGCGATTAGATTCATGGCTTAGTCCCTACAACAACACGCCGCCTCCTCATTCAGCAAGGCCCCTTTTGATGTCCCAGTCTACTCAGGCAGATATTTCACCGTGGACACATAATTAAAGTTAGAAAAATAAGCCGCTCTCATGACAAGCAAAGGTCCTGTGCTCTCCCTCCTCCTCCTCCTCCTCCTCCTCCACTGGGGGATTGCTGTTTCTTTTTTGGGCCCTTCATTCCCTCCCTTTGGTCCTTTTAACAATAATAGTGCATTTCCTGTCTGCCAATAACAGCCACAGTGACAACGTGCACTGGATTGGGTGTTACAAAACAATACTACTCAGTGCAACACAAGATTTTGCATCAATTTAGAAGCAACATCGATTAATAAAAGGAATCACCATGGTTACAATGTCGGATTTGTATGATGCGATCCGAGGTTCCTGCATTTCCTAAAATGTACTAAGCAACTGGCTTTATTTTGAAAAGCCAATGTTTGTGTGGAAAATAAGTTTCTCTTTGTTATCGTGTAAAAGGCTTGTTCTGGATCTGGTATTCAGTTGCTAAATATGGGAGCATGCTTCCGAAATGTACTTGGAGGAGCTACTGCGCCAGCTAGAAAAACAACATGAAACCAATGATCTTATCTGTGTGTGTCTTCATATGGGTGCTTGAATTACAGTGGGAATAAAGAGGCTGGAGCTGACAATGATTCTTTCTCAGCACAAATGTCGGCTTGTTAAACGCACATGAACAAAACAGAAAATTGCCAATGTGAATGCTGATGCATAAAATATGATCATATTTAATTAATTTCATGCTAAATGGAAAGACGTGTGATTCAGATAAGCCACATTTCCCTTTAAAAGTGAGCCAATATTACACCATTTAGGTGTAAGGGACTTCGTGAACCAGCCATGAATGAATGAGCTTGAGTTGCTGTTTTTTCTAAATAACAGTGGGCTGAGGGAATGCCCTTGTTTGATGCCCCAAACATTACAAAATGATGGTGGAAAATCCATTTAATTGAAGCTGCTTGTGTTTTCTATCAAAGAGAACCACGAGTCAGTACTTCAGGAACTTTACAGATGAGTAAAAAAAGAGGAACCAGGATTATGATACATCATAGCAGTCCATACGAAAATAAATCCAATGCCTTCCGCAAAATGTCTTCTGTCTTGCACAACACTGAGGGGGTTAGTTATGATCAGTTCAGGTAAGCTGCAGTGTCTCTTCCCCTGCAGCAGGGGGCGATAGTCTTATTTTTGCTTCACCTACACCTGGAGCGGGTGGCCTCCAGGGCTTTCTGGTGCCTCCGTTTGTTGAACCTCTTGACGTAGTTGTTGCTTCGCAGGAGGCCGTCTCCAGGCTTCAGTTTACCCCCCAGGAGGTTCAGGAGGTCATTGGGAAGATGGCGCCTCCGGTGGTAGATCTGGCCCATTATGATGTATCTGGTCCCTTGGGAACAAACAGGGGAAATGTTGAAATGACTGAGAGAAAGTGCAGAGTTCAGCAGTTTTCATGTTTGCGCTAAACAAAGTAGCTGTTACTGTGTTTTGTTGATCATAGGAACACAGAATTCCTTCGTCCCCCACAAGACGACTTAAGTAACGTACAGGTCTTCACGCTTCAGTTACTATAGTTTTTTTTATTTTACTACATTAAACAGATTTTCTCATCTAGATGATTTGATTTATGAGGCTTTGGGGCGACCCTGTAACGCTCACCGAGCTTGATGTCTGGGCAGGGCTTGCTGCACTTGTAGGTGTCCAGGACCAGGAGGCGAACTTTGAAGAAAAAGCTGTCCGGTGTCACATAGAGACGACTCATCTTGTAGAAGCCGTCACTGCTCACCATCAGTGTAATGAGGCGTATTCCTTTACGCAGCACATCGATGTCGTGGACTATCCCATTGACTGCTGTTTAGGGGACATGAAAAACATCAAGTGTCAAAATGTTGGCAATTCATACCATTATGACTCTGTGTTTAAAGGAACAGTGTCAATTTTAGATGAATGCTTTTAAAGGAATAGTTCAGCATTTTGAAGGATACACTTATTTGCTTCATTTCTTCCAGAGTGATATGAGAAGACCGATATCACTCTTATGTCCAGTAAATATGAAGCTACAGCCAGCAGCTGGTTAGCTTAGCTTAGCATAAAGACTGGAACCGCTAGCCTGGCTCTGTCAAACAGTAACAAAATCCAACGGCCAGTACCTCTAAAGCTCTCTAATTAACACGTTATGTCTTGCTTGCTTAATTTGTACAAAAACTGAAGTGTAAAAATGACACATTGTGGTTTAATGGGGTTGATAGGTTGCCAGGCAACAAGCAGAGCCTCCAAGAAATGGCACATAATACCTGTACATGTGTGCACTTTGGTTTTTGTACGGATTCAACGAACAAGCTGTAACGTGTTAATTGGACAGATTTTTGTTACCTTTGGACAGAACCAGGCTAGCTGTTTCCCAATGTTTCCGGTCTTTATGCTAAGCTAAGCTAACCGGCTGCTGGCCGTAGCTGACTGTACATGCATGAGAGTGGTATCAATCTTCTTAACATATTTTCCAAAATAAAAAAAATAAAAAAACTATCTACATACAGACAGGGATGTGATCATAATGTTCAGTGATGCCACTTATTTGACCAAACTGACCTACATGGGCCAATCGTTACCATAAAAATGACTGAAAGTTATTTTATTTAGTTGGTCTACCTTTGACAAACTCGACCTTTGCCTCTCACTGGGTACATACCAAACTCACTGTAGCAGTAATACTCTCTCTCCTCCTTCTCCTTCCTGCACTCGGTCATGCAGAAGGCATCGTGTGTGAAGTCGGACTCTGCGGAGAAGAAGACAAGCAGGATGGAGGGATGAGAAGAAGAGAGAGTGACTGTCTGCCGTGGCCCCCCGTACGGAGCCAGACTCTCATTCCAGGTTCATTAGAAGAGGACGAGGTTGTCATTACGAAACCCAGGCGTCGCATTCCTCTGCACGGGGCTGGAGGAGGCGGCACGTGTGACGGGATCACATCCGTGTTACATTTTCCATCTTAATTCCAAAGTCAGAACCTTCTCACTTGCTCTGCTTCTCTTTCATTACAGCCTCTCGCCCCTAAAAGGAAACTCTGACAGCCAGATTTGAGGGGAGTGAATGTAATTAAGTGGAAGACATCACCGTCATTATCACTTTATGTATGAACTCTGCGTGTTAGTATATATATTGTTACTGTATGTATGTATGTATTACTAGCTTTTATTAGACAGATAAGACAAGGATGAGGGATGACATACAACAATGGACCCTGTGTGGTCTCAAACCAGGGACATTGCAAAAACATGGCCAACCCATAGGCCACCAGGATGCACCAACAAAACTGGCTTTTGTTCTCTTTGTTCGAGGGCGATTTGGTAATTTTGTAGTTTGTAGTCATGCAGTTTGGCCCTTTTTGTGAGCAAATGTCTTCCTGATAAGCCTCAGCTGTTTTTAACGTTGCAGGAAACACATTTTATATTAGAAGAAGGGATATCCAAGTTTTTTTAACATTTTGTGACTGATGCACAGATTATTACTGGTAATAAATACTTTCCCTAGATGGCTAAACTCTCACATCATTTCGATCTTTTGAAATGTGTAATCCCACAGGAGAGTTTAAGAAATGATGCATCTCAAGTTCAAAAAAGTAACATTCAAAGATCCTGAATATGTGGCCGACTCTGTGTTAATACAGGATACAACAAATCCTCCCATACCTCGCCTCAGGATGTCGAACTGGTAAAGGAGGCTGGAGGAGCGCCGGTTGAAGACGACAGGCGGGCGGCTGTTATTCCGGGTCGCTGCACTTATACCTGACTGATAGAGACTGGACTTCCCTGGCCGGTTCTCCTCTGGGTCCAGCCGTCGGTTGAGGGGCTCTCTGCGCGGGGAAGGGGCTGGTTGGTGGGGCTGAGACTGAGGCTGTGTGTGGGGTGGACCCCTGGGTCTGGAGTTGGGGTGTCCCTCTGGTTCAGTCTGCTGAGGAGGACTGATATTGGACTGGGTGTCCTGGTTGGTTTTCTGCACAGTGCGGTTGGTGGCAGCTGCTGTGGCTCCTGTCAGAGGGGTTTTGGGAAGCAGACCAGCCACTTCCCCTCTGGTTTTCTCGCTGTTGTGCTCCACCAGGCGGTCACTCTTGGGGCCCTTTTTGCTCTTGTTGTGGGGACTGTGGTGGTGAGGGATGGGGGCCAGGTCACTGTGCTTTGGCCAGACAGCAGAGGGTAGAGGGTGGAGGGTGAATTTGGACTCGCCAGTCTTGCTGTTCTTCTCTAGAAGCTCATTGATGGGCAGAGAGGGCTCTTTAACCAGCAGCCAGCTCTGGTTGCTCGGAGCCGGATCCACAAAGCTTGTCTGACCCTTTTCTATCAGGGTGTACAGCTCTGGGTTGACACAAACAAAACGTTGCACTTCAGTTAGACATTTGCTTCAATTTGATATAATACATTAATGTAATATCAAAGCCCCTCTGCTCCTACAGTCAGCTACAATCAGTTGCTCTGTTCTTGTTTTAACACTGCAATTTCCCCACTGAGGGACTAATAATGGATTATCTTATCTTATCTTATCTTACAATGGATTGATTTAATTTACATAATAACTTTGGATGTCCCTGAATAATTCCGTGTAAGATCATTCTTTAGCTTAGTTAATAAAGTATGACAAATGTTTGGGTTAGTACTCAACTGGAGGTTCATCAGTAACTTTCATCACGAGAACTTGACACTTTATTCAACATTATTGGGTTGGAAATGTCTAACTTGATAATAATCTACAGCTAACATATTCATTTTTAGAATTAACCAAAGTCGTAAAAGTCCCCAATCCATCAATGTTATACAATGATGTCAACTGTTGCTCAATTGGCGTTTGAACAAAATCATATTATATAATTGTTTTGGGATGTAATATTTCCCCATGCATGGAAATTATGCTGACAAAACTGTCTCAGATTATTGAACCTTTTCATAGTGTTTTTTAAGAAATAATCTTGCCAAATAACACTGATATGGATAATACAATGGATATTGTATCGGTGAGATCCAAAACTGCAGATCCATCAGTGTTAAACAGAATAAACCCCAACAAAGCATGCTGTTGTGAGATCATTACAAAGAAAGGCAACACGTAAAGCAACAAGTGCGCGTGTAGATATAAATAAAAAAACATTTCTCCAACACATAAAAATATAGAAAACTACAAATCCTTACTATTCTGAGTGATAAAAAAAAAAGTTTACACTCACCGTTGACCACATGCTCCTCTGTCTTGTAAAGAGGAAACCCCAGATACAAGAGGAACAGAATAATCCCTGTCATCGCGGATGTTCACTGTGGACACACGTTAAGGTCTGCTACAGAGCTGGGATTCCTGGGATTTTTATACAGGCTGCTGAGGAATGAGATGGGATGGGTTGGAAAGGGAGATTGTGGGACGTCCCTAACACAGAAATAAACACTTTGACAGGACACTCCTTTCATTCATGAATGGATTCTAAAAAGGCTGCCTCTGTTGTTTACAATATAAAAGGGGAAACGTGGCTCTGTGTAGATATTGTTGTTTACCAAGTAGGATTTTATGTAAAAGGGAACTAGGTCTACCTTCTGATATCTGTTGTCCAAAAGAATGTTCATGATCTTCTGTATTGATGGTTTACTTGCTTGCTTACTTTGTTTTTGGAGTTTGAAATTTGGCTGTAACAATATAAAATACACTCTACTTCAGAGCATCAGAAATTAAATTTCTTTTTACTTGCAAACGACAAGGTAGTACAGAATATACTTAAGATTTCATTAAATTATTCTTTTAAAATATATATACATACGTATCTGTATAAATATGTATATACTGTATATATATATATGTTTTACAAAAAGTAACATTGACAAAGAGTAATATCTTGGATAGATAATAATAAGAATAAAAGTGAAACCAATTTACTCCAAACCTCTATAAACTAAAAAGAAATCAGGTTTAATTTGGACACTATTACTAAGCTTGTTTACTAGATATTTAGTCAAATGCAACTGACTCTTTCAGCCCATAAAGAATTAATGAACAGTTACTGAATCATTTGGGTTGCACTCAAACATATAGCTCCAAAATTTAAACCACTGAATGGACTGAAAACAAATCAAACATGAAGAAAAATAGCAATTTTATTCTCCGATAACATCAGCCTGCTAGGAGGTGGTTGATGATTGACCTTAGTAAGTGTATTTAGAGTTGTGAATCGTCACTGCCCTCTGGTGGACACACTGCAACAAAGCATTCAATTTGTCAAGCCAGCGTCAATGCAGATACTGAGACTTCCGGTGTGTACTTTCTAAATATAGTCACCAAACTGAGGTAATTGGATAAGAACACAAATTAACACGTATTAAGTGTCTAATTGTTCTCTAGTCACATCATCCAGACAAGTTTCTCACAGATCGCCATGTGCTCATATGTTGCTGCCCTCTACAGGACTGGAGAGCTGAGGCCTTCCAGCATGATGCTGCAGCTGTGCATATTTATTTTAAATTGATCTTCTGCTGTAGTTTTGCATCACATTTTATACACTGCTGCTATTATTTGTCTATTTTCAACATTTCCATTTAAAAAATCCTTTAATGAACTATGCAGATTAGGGTAATATCAGGCATATGTCTGCATATAGCGGCTCTAGAATAAAGCAAGGAAAGTATAAAAAATAAATTGCATTAAGTTATAATAAAAAACAAAGAATTGACAAAATATCAAATGTGCTTAACAATGTATTCCCGCGGAACGACTGTTTTTGTGCTTTTCTCTTACAGACATTTGCAATTGTGCATTTTGATTTATTGTATTGTAGTTACAAAATATACAATTCAAATTAAACTTTTCTTGTGGCTTCTCTTATTTGCAGAATAAGTGGTTTAATGCTGGAGTTACTCCGTGGGCAGAATTCTTTCTCTTTCTTTATTGTATTTCTTTTGACTTATTCGACCTTTGTTTGCACTGACAGTCAGATGATGATAAATAAACTCACCTGTGGACTGATCCATTGTCACCTGGCTGCGATGAATGAGTGGGTCCATACGCCACTGTGAAAAGGCTTTTACAGTATATTTATGCCCTGAAAAGGAAGCTAAATGCGACCCAGATGGGACTCGAACCCACAATCCCCAGCTCCGGAGGCTGATGCCTTATCCATTAGGCCACTGGGTCATTACGTAGTAACATCCAAAAGACGATATTTATTAGAACAAAGGGACGGAGGAAAACCGGTGACTGGACGTGTGTTTAGGCGTCTGACATTGGATTACATCTTGTCGACTATAGGAAATGTTGCCCACGGTACAATAGGTTCTCAATCATAGCCGTATGGTCCATAATAAGAGCTATACATCCCACCAGGATGTCAGCTTTATCTCGCGATACTTACAGCGGTTGCCTTTGACAACGGCTTTGTAGTCTGATGCGTTCAAAGCCAAAGCCGCATAGAGGCGGTGCTTAAAGTCCAGCTGACCAATGAAAACTCAGAAAACAACAGGGCCGTGTGCACATCCATGACGTCAGTGGCATTAAAAAAAAAAAAAAAGAAACGAAAAAAAGAAAAAAAGAAAAAGAAATCCGTCAGGTAAGCACGTCGCACGTGCTCTGTCGCTAAATGTACATTTTGTACAAATGTATCGTTACGGTAATTGTGTACGTTTCGGTTTCTACTCGTAATTATTATACGTCCTCTTTATTCATATGACTTTCAGCGGGTTTTTGGGGTGTTGGTTTGCCAGGCAGGCTCCGTGCGCGACGGGCCACATGGTGTTAGATAACCGGCTTGGCTACAAGAAGAGCGCCCGGTTAACCGCCAGCTAGCTTAACCCGCCGCCTGCTAGCTAGCTAGCAACACTTTAACCAGGGGACGACCGCGAAAGTAGCCGTCAGTGCGGCCGTGTAACATTTAACGTCAAACGGTCGTCTTTCAACAGGGCCTGTCGGTGAACGGTAGCGGAATCGGTTGTCTCACTCAACGTTCAGGAATGTCGGCTGAAAACGACAGCGGAGCTCGACTCTCTCAGTTCAAAAACAAAGGGAAAGATGCCAACGTGAGTTCGGCCAGCGGCAGCCACACGCAGCTAATCATGATGTAATAATCTATGCCTCATCACATTTGTGCGGGTGTTGACGTTTGAAGGAGCTGCGGCGCCGGAGAGCGGAAGTCAACGTGGAGCTCCGAAAGGCAAAGAAAGATGACCAGATCCTGAAGAGGAGGAACGTGCAGAGCCTTCTGGACGAGCCGGCCTCTCCTCTCCAAGAGGTGGACCCCAACGCACAGGTAGGCAGCAGCTGATGGGCTCTTGGTCGGCTCTGCTGCCGCCGCCATTCACACGCTTGCTACTTGGTTTACCCGGGTAGACATAAAAGGCTATCCGCAGTCATAACAGTTTTTTTTCCATGTCCTGGACATTTGATTTATATATTTTAGGCGGCTATGAACGAGCTACAGCAGCCTACACTGCCTTAAGGCAAAGCGTCTAGTCACACTGAATTTTAGGCGGATGTACTGTATGAGCTGTGACCTAGTGGCCAAAGGTCAGTGAGAACTAAAGTACCTAATGATAACTGTGAAGCTTTATTTTAAAATACTTCCCAGTTGATTTTAAGAGGAGTCGCTGTTAATATTAATTTGTTAGCCTGTTACGACGGGCGTTAAAGTTGCTTTGTGTACATGATGGTCTCAACAGCCAGGAAATAATAAGTCAAGACTGTAGTTTTCTTCTTCTTCTTCTTCTTCTTCTTCTTCTTCTTCTTCTACTTGTTTCTTTGTTTTGTTTTACTAACTAATGCTGTTCTGTTTCTGTTTCCACAGCCTCTTCAGCACTGGTCTGTGGAGGAGATTGTAGAAGGTGTAAACAGTCAGAATCTAGACCATCAGCTGCAGGCCACGCAGGCAGCCAGGTGAAATAACTTTGATGTGTTAATGCTATACACTTGCTCTCATCTTGTCACTGTACTTATGCTTACAGTCCAGATGACCAAAGACACCATCTGGGGGGGATATTGTTTGGCATGCTGTTCTCTGCTCCTGCAGCCTTTTTAATTTACTGTTGCTGTGCATTGTTTCAGTCAATCAGATCTATACTGTCATGTAAGTCATCTTATATCAGTTGGATTCTACTTTTTTCCAGGTGGTTGTGGTTTAGTCCAGCACCTGTAGAAGAGGGTTATTTTTTTTTTTTTGGGCTGTGCATTTTATTTTTCCCATCTTTTGTATAGGTAGTGGTTACACTAATGACATTTAACAATGCTACATGTTTAGTTTTTTCTTTCCTTAAAGTTTCTTTCTCTTTATTAACAACCCAATTGTGTGTTTTCCTGATGCACAGGAGGCTCCTCTCTAGAGAAAAGCACCCACCTATTGACAGCATAATTGCTGCTGGCCTCATCCAAAGGTTTGTTAGTTTTCTGGCATTGTCTGAATGCCCCCCCATCCAGTTTGAGGCAGCTTGGGCCCTGACCAACATTGCCTCAGGTACCTCAGACCAGACCACCGCTGTAGTGGAAGGAGGGGCCATCCCAGCCTTCATCAGCCTGGTGTCATCACCCCCCCTGCACATCAGCGAGCAGGCCATTTGGGCCCTGGGTAACATCGCAGGTACTGTATGGAATGATAGGCAGCATCTTTTTGTGTTCGAGTTACTCATTTTATTTCTGTTCCTCCATTACCACATCCTGCACTGTTATGTTGTTCAACTTATTTGCCTTGATAGTTTCGGTGTGATGATCTTTTCAAGATGTTGTTGTGTGTAATTGTGCTTTTTTTGCAGGTGTTGTTGGTCTCCCAGGCTGTGATATTGAGGGCTTTTGAATTATTGTAAAAGGGTGTGTCAAAAAAGTATGTTGACGCATCAAGTTTGTTATCCAAAGGTAAATGTTCTTAATTTTCTGTTTTGTGATTGCACCCCCCCACAAATTTAGGTGATGGATCCAACCACAGAGACCTAGTGATCAAACATGGTGGTCTGCAGCCACTCCTAGCCTTGCTGGCAGCCCCTGAGCTGGCTGTGTTTCCTGTGAGTTTCCATCAATACATTAGTGCACTGCTGGATTTAAGAGAATTTTTACTTTGCATGAAATTACAGCCATGGTAATCTGTTATCCAGATATACATCCACACTGCCTAGGTCCAGTGGAGACAGACTGCTGTTCCAAAATGCAAATACTTTCATGGTGTAGGCAAATCAACTGGTTTTGTCATGTAATTTGTACCTTACATAATTGACTAAACTGTACTATAGTGTGGTCAGGAGTGACATATGTATCCCATGCCATATTAGAATACAATCCCAATTCCTCTTTCATGTGTTTTGGTTGCAGCTACACCTGTAGTTAGAGCCGTGCACTCCTGATCTAATTAACTGCTCAATAAGTTGCAGCAATCATGTACTTATGTAGTACACACTGCAACAAAAAAAGCTTAATGAACTAATATTTTTTAATTCTATTTATTTGTATGATCCAAATTAGCAGTTTTGCATTACAGACCACACCAAACACCTGGACTAAGTCAATTTTATTTCACCTGAGACACAATTTAGCAGCCTGGTATGTGGTGTGATTTATTTATTCCTGTTGAAACATTAATGTACAGTTGAGAAGCCTTTTGCACGCAGCAGAAAGGTCCGTAGTCTGATTTTACTTATACAACTTAGAAAAGTAGAACTGGGGTTATTGACAACGTGCCAATTGCACAATAGCTCCCAATGTATATTTTTTTTACCGAGCATTTATTTAAATTACAGTCACTACATATTTATTCAAAGGCACCCACCGGTTTCATGGATTGATAAAAATCCAGAGGTTGTTCTGTTTGTAGATGGCTCTCTTTTTGAATAATCTTGAGTCTTCTCAGTATCGTGGTATGTCACACTAACGGCTATCATAACTTATGACACTTTGAAGATCTAAAATAAACATTTGATTTTTAACCCACTGTGTCAGTCTGGCTACCTGCGCAACGTCACCTGGACCCTATCCAACCTATGTCGGAACAAGAACCCGGCACCTCCATTGACGGTGGTGCAGCAGCTGCTTCCAGCCCTGGTGCGCCTCTTGCACCACGATGACATGGAGATTCTGGCCGACACCTGTTGGGCCGTGTCCTACCTCACTGATGGCTCCAATGAGAGGATAGAGGTGGTAGTGCAGGCTGGCCTGGTGCCCCGCCTGGTACAGCTGCTAGCCTGCGAGGATCTTTCCATTGTGGTACGTGGTGTTGTTTGTTTTAAGTCAAGAGTTACTGTTATTTGTGACATTTGAAACAGTCCACTGTCTACAATGGTCTATTCAGTCAGTACGACATTAAGATTCAAAGGAGATTACATCCATCCACTAGAAGTAGCTGTGCTCTTGATTCTATTTCTGTCATCATGACAGTGCTCATCATATGGTTATACTCACATGCTCCTTTTTTGTATCCATCATCCTGTATCTTTTACTTATTTCCTCAATATGAAGAAAACCACTTTCTTTCTAGGTCTTTTTTTTTTAAAGTGTTTTCAGTAATTCTCATAATACTGCATAAGTTTTAACCCTAATACAAATGTTTGCTTATTAAGAGTTTGTTCCCTCCTGTATTAGTGGTCGGTTGTTGGCTGTGTGTAGCACAGATTACTGTTGCAAACGCTAATCATCATTTTCATCACCATAATCTTGCCTATATGCTATTTTTAAATCATGAATACTACAGAAAATATACTCGCTTTTCTTCACCTCCCAGACTCCAGCCCTGCGGTCACTTGGCAACATTGTGACTGGGACAGATGAGCAGACCCAGTGTGTGCTGAATACAGGTGCCCTGGCAATGTTCCCCAGCCTCCTGCGCAACCAGAAGCTCAGTATCCAGAAAGAGGCAGCCTGGACACTGTCCAATATCACTGCTGGCAAGGACAGCCAGATCCAGGAGGTCATCAGTGCAGGCCTGATGCCCATCTTGGTGGAGGTCCTCCAACAGGTCAGAACGCTAGAACAGACAGAATTCATTCATTCATCTGTTGTATTTTATTGATCAATGTGGGCAAATTTGTTTTCTGCATTATGCCCATTTTACCTTCTTTGAATAGTGGACAGCCACAGGGCAGCACCTGTAAGTTCTGAGACCGCCCACCACAGTCTTAGAGTATTCCTAATATTGCAGGCAGGCATGCATGTTTGTTTAAGGCTCGTTTAGTATGTCTCTATACTTTTCGCTGATCTACAATATCAGATGTAATTTCTGTTTAGGGAGACTACAAGACCCAGAAGGAGGCAGTGTGGGCTGTCACCAATTATACCAGTGGAGGAACGGTGGAGCAAGTGGCCTACCTGGTCCATTGCAAGGTGCTGGAGCCTCTGCTCAACCTGTTGACAGCCAAAGACAGCAAGATCATCTTGGTCATCCTAGATGCAATCTACAATATTTTACAGGTATATTGACCAGACCCGGTTCTATCTTTGCTAGATTTTACCCCAACTTCTCTGATTTGCAATTGATCTGAGGCTTACTGTAGCGCATGTTCATTAATCTCAGTGGATTGTGTATATGTATGAAAACATGATTTATGTTGTAGTAATGTATCGCAACCATTATGCAAAATCTGCTACACGTAACAATTAACATAAGCTGACAGAAATAAATGACAAGGTTAAAGTCTTTGCAGGTTGATGTTCACTGCACAAAGTAAGAAAAAACCACACAAAAAGCACTAAACTACAATAAGCATATTTTAGTTGATAACTGCACCAAATCGCTAGACTTTCATCTTTATTTCTTGTAAATTGAGATGGATCCAACTTCTTCAGGTGAATTCATCATGTATGATAAGAGATGAGCAACCTGAAAAAACTGAGTTTTCCATCCAGAAATCTCTCATCTCTAATCTATAATGAAAAACGTCTAGAGATTTCTTGTGCGGTGATACTTTATAACCATTATACTTGATTTGAAGTAAACTGGATAAAACATGTGAAAACACTGGCATGGTCCTTTTTTAGAAAATTAAGGACAGCTAGTGAAATTGGGGATTTGGCAAGTGAAGGAAAATGCACTAAAATTCAAACTATCTTTATGGAGCCAGCCATGCATATAGGATGTAAGGGATAGTGATAGACAGCTGCCTAGAACTAAAATCATTTGAAAGAAAATCATTTTAATTGATTTGAGAGAAATTTGCCTTTTTTAAATGTACCCTTCTGCTAGGTCCTGGGGAACACTGGGTTTCTGAGATTAGAATTTGATCTCAGCCTCATTATAGATTGAATAACACAGATGGATTTTTGACAGTCACAGACTAAATGGATGGTCATAGGTTCATCTTGGCGAGGGAACAAGTCTCAGATTTTTTTTTAAACTTTCCCTACAGATGGCATGTAAAACTGGTGAAATTGAGAAACTCTGCCTAATGATCGAGGAGCTGGGCGGTTTGGACAAGATTGAGGCACTGCAGTCCCATGACAACGAAGCTGTCTACAAGTCCTCTCTCAACATCATAGACAGATTCTTCTCTGAAGAGGTATGTGTTACAGATAATAGGGGTCCCTTCAGACTAGCTGAGCAGAGATCACAGCTACATTTTGATAGATTTGTCCAGTAGGTGAAAGTGAACCATTCAAGGAACTTTTTGGAGAATATGTGAGATGGCGACGATGGCGAAAACACCCATAGAGATTTGTATACAAATGCAACTTGAATTTCAAATTCTTCATTCACCAGGCGCTTCATTTGAGGAGTTTAGAGTTTAATTTCTTCTGGATCTTTTACTCTCTAGTTTTGTCTTTTTCAAAATGGCTGTATTTACTGAATTTTGCAAAGACTTTGTCGAGGACTATAGCTTAGAGTGATTGGATAGTTTGTTACAATTATGTCACTAATCACTTCCGTCAACAATTTAAGCAGAATACAAACATGAAATGTGTTGGGGGGCCAATATGGGTGTGTCATTTAGTGTGCCACACCACAAGGGGGCAGTAACATGTTAGTGATGGGTCACGTAGCACAAGTAATAAAGAAATAGACACAGGTGTGTAGCCTCATTGTGTTTGGACATAATGGTTCTTACAGCAAAATGGTAATATATAGACTTGCACAATTAAGTGACCCAGAACAATAGGCTATCTTCCAAATTACACTAACTAATGATCCTACATTCTGCAATCTATAACTGCATCAAGATATGGAAGCAAGTGACAAAATAGTTAACTAAAGGCGTGTGCGTGACGACGTGGCTATTGGTATTGGACCAGTTAGTCACAACAGAAAGAATTACAAGACTGGCAGAAGCAGTACGACTACATTGTCAATTATGAGACTCATTCACAGACTAAATTTCAGCGGTCTTGGCAGAGAGTGGCAGAAGTTACTTGTGTGAATACGCCTCACTCCTTACTCTGTTTAAAGAATAAATGGGTGGGGTGCAACATACAGCAACCTGAGCTAGATGTTTGCTGGTTTCTGCAAGGCTGCACCTTGAATATAATGACAATGCTCATTTTAATGTTTAATGCATGCTTTTATTTTGCTTACATGATCTGACTTTAATGTTACTCGGTTCACAACAGACCATTTCTTACCTGACAAAAATGGTCTTAGTCCGCAGAATCGATTGGAATCCATGTCCATGAAACCATCTCCAAAACATGCCAAGACTTTGTTATCCCTCTAATGTTTCTCTCCTCCTGTCCCTCTGATCTTTCAGAATGAAGATGAGTCTGTGGTTCCTGAAGCCACAGCAGAATGCTATGCCTTCCAGATCGCTGGAGACCAAAGCACTTTCCAGTTTTAATTTCCAGTTTTGCTCTTTGTAAGAAAATTCTTACCTTGTTGATATTTTTTGTATTTTTTTAGACATTTCATCCTTGTACATAAAAGTACAAAGTCAAAATATCCCTGTTTTAAAGAAATATTTGTAAATAAATTGTATTCATGTGTATGTTTTTCTTTCTTGATTGGTGTTTAAGCAGGCTATGAATGGGGACATTTGCTTGATGTATCTGGTGAAACGTTGTGAAGGAGGTGAAGTGTTAAGAATTAGTTATAAGGAAATAGGGAATGGGAGGTGATTCTGTATGGAAGTCACTGCTTATTCTCTATTGTTAAGATCTTAAACATTATCAGGATCATGTGTCAAGTACATTATAAAACTATTTTATTAATGAATCTGTTTCAATTCATTCACTGTATTATAGTATATGTCACAGAAGGGTGCAGGAAGGAGCAGGATCAAACTGATGTCAAGTCCTTCTCCTCATTACACCTACATCTACACAGTTTCCTCTCAGAAGGGCTTCTTTTGTTTATTGGGCCTTATTGGTTGAAACTATGTATATTCTAACTATTCACAGGAATTGTTCAGCGATATGTAAAGTGCATCAAGGTTTCCAGGTTAAGGCTGGATAAAGACATATTTACATTCTCTCTCTCTTACATATATCTATACATATCTATCTATAGATGTAGATATATGGATATAGACATATGTATATGTATGTGTATGTACGTGTGCATGTATGTGTATGTACGTGTGCATGCATGTGTGTGTACGTGTGCATGCATGTGTGTGTACGTGTGCATGTGTATGTATATGTGTGTATGTATGTACACACGTGTATGTGTGTATATATGTATGTGCATGTATGTATGTATGTGTGTATATGTATATAAATGTATGTGTATATGCATATGTATGTGTGTATATGTATATAAATGTATGTGTGTATGCATATGTATGTATGTATGTGTATATATGTGTGTGTATGCATGTGTATGTATATATATGTACGTATATATATGTATGTATATATATGTGTATGTGTGTATGTGTATGTATATATGTGTATGTACATACATATATGCACGTATGTGTATATATATATGTGTATGTGTATATGTACACATATATATGTGTGTATATGTATGTTCGTATATATATGTGTGTGTATATGTGTGTATATATGTGTATATATATGTATATATATGTGTGCGTATATATATGTATATATGTGTGTGCGTATATATGTATATATGTGTGTGTGTATATGTATGTATATATGTGTGTGCGTATATGTATGTATATATGTGTGTGCGTATATATATGTATATATGTATGTGTATATATATGCATATATATGTGTATATATCTGTATGTATGTATGTATATGCGCATATGCATATATATGTGTGTATATCTGTATGTATGTATATATATGCGTATATATGTGTATATATATATGCGTATGTATGTGTATATATCTGTATGTGTGTATATATCTGTATGCATGTATACATATGCATATGTATGTATATATGTGCATATATATGTATATATGCGCATACATACATATATATGTTTATATATATGCATGTATATATGCATATCTGTATATACACACATATATATATGCGTATATGTATACATATATGTGCGTATATGTATACATATGTGTGCGTATATGTATACATATGTGTGCGTATATGTATACATGTATATGCACACATATATATACATGTATGTATACATATATATACACAAAAATATAAATGTATACACACACATATATATATATATATATATACATGTGTATATATATATACATGTGTGTATATATATATATATATGCATGTATATATATGTATATATATATGCATGTATATATATGTATAT
>JAVQJF010038229.1:0-11223 GCA_036023855.1 Gadopsis marmoratus
AAAGTCTGTACTTCTTAGTGTGTGTGTGTGTGTGTGTGTGTGTGTGTGTGTGTGTGTGTGTGTGTGTGTGTGTGTGTGTGTGTGTGTGTGTGTGTGTGTGTGTAGGTGTGTGTGTATTCATTGTTATTTAGGCCAAAATTTGCCACATTCTTTCCATCATCTTAGGTACACATCCACGCACTCACACACATGCGTACACACACACAAACATAAAGTAAGAGAAATGTGTGTTGGAGGAGGATGAGTTTGGAGAAGCGTACAGGGACATGGTAAGTCCATCATTTGTGAAAGCGGCATGCATGTGTGTGCATGCATGCGCTCCCTTACCACACGCACGCACACACACAGAGTTTCAAACCAGTCCAAAAATGGGAAATGATTTTTGTTGTGGAGAGAGTTGCAGGCATTTTCCAGTCCAGCTCCAGACAGATCCAACTCTGTCTCTTGGATGGCCTGGTAAAAGCACCATGACCCAGTTAGAAATAACTGATGGCAAACAGTCTCCATGTGACTGCAGTTCCTGACTCCATGCCTACTATATAATATGCGCACTGTAGCTGCAAATGCTTCGGGTGCCCATAATTATTCTGGTAAGTATCGCTGTCTTGTTCAGTTTAAATGCAATGTGGTCGAGGTCTTGAATTAGCAATTTGGTAATGAGACCACCAACTACTATCAATGAGTAGACCACCTGCTGCTGGTTAAACTTGGCTGTTCTATTTCTTGCCAAACATGACCAGAACGCATTGTATAATTTCATAATATTACAATCATTGGAGTTTTGGCTCAATCTCATTTTAAGAAAGCACTGTGAGCATTTAAGACTCAGAAAATTACTGCTATTTTACTCATTTTAACAGAACTCAGACATGACTGGCCCAATACCCACCCCTTATAGCCATGGATATATTACAAAGAATAGTTTGATATTTTGGGAAATGCGCCAATTTCCTTTCTTGACCGTAGTTAGATGCCACTATTATATCTGTCCAGTAAATTTAAGGCTACAGTCAGCAGCCGGTTAGCTAAAGTTTGCATAGACTGGGAATGGGGATAAACGGCTACCATGGCTTGTAGTTTTTACACTTGTGTTTTTGTTTTGTTTAACAAATTATATATAAATGTGTTTTTGTTTTGTTTAACAAATTATATATAAATATATTTATATATTTAGAAGAGCTTATATATGTTATATGAGGAAACAAGTGAACATTTTGTCCTCCAAGTTGATGTGTTGAAGCAGGAAAAATGGGCAAGTGTAAAGATGTGAGCGACTTTGACATAAGATGCTTTGACATAAGATGCTAGCAGGCAGGGCATACATGGAACGCCATAACCAAGTGGCTGGCATAGTGTACAGGAACATCTGTGCCAAGTATGGGCTGGAAGTCCCAAGGTCACAGTGGAACACACCTTCCAAGGAGTTTGAGAATGACCAAGCTAAGATCCTGTGGGACGTCCAGATACAGACAAACTGGTGATGGCAAACCGACTGGACATAGTAGTGGTGGACAAACAGCAGAAGAAGGCAGTAGTGATAGATGTAGCAATCCCAAGTGACTGCTGATTGGAACAGTGGTCCCCGTGGTAATCGGAACACTCGGGGCTGTGACCCCCAAACTGGGAGAGTGGCTCCAACACATTCCAGGAACAACATCCGAGATCTCTGTCCAGAAGAGTGCAGTCCTAGGAACACCTAAGATATTGCACAGAACCTTCATGCTCCCAGGCCTCTGGTAGAGGACCTGAGCTTGAAGGAGGAACAGACCGCCTGCAGGGGCGAGTGGGAAGTTTTTTGAGAGTGGTATGAATCTGCACATTTACACTTTCTTTCCCAAAATGTCAATCTATTGCTTTTATAGTTCTCCTTTCCATCAAGACAATAATAGTGTTCCTGGAGGAGCAGTCTTATTTATGACTGACCAATACTCTCACAATAAACAAAGCTACAGCCCCACTAAAGCCCCTTCTGAAATTTCTCTCCTGGTTGCTTCACTGATTTGGCCAAGACTTGTTTGTCTTTTTTTCTCCACAATGCCCACAAAATTCATAGAAAAACCAAAAAGCCCTGCTTTACTGTCTCCTGCTATGCTATTTCCGAATGTGTCTCTGTGGAGTCTACACTTGAAATCACATCTAACTTTCACATTTACACTCTGAACATTTCCTTCATAGCAGGTTAACACTGAGGATATTTTTCTCTGTGGTTTAAATGAGCACATGGCATCTTCTGTTACTTTCACCAATTTTTCTCCTCAATTCCTCTCCTGTTCCCCAAATTGGAAGCAAATGGTGTTTGGATGTAATGTCAGTGCAAAGAGAGTAAACAACATTGTTGGCTTGAATTTACAATTTCTGGATGTCTGAGGTCTGAGCCAGGGCCATCCCCTGACCAATATACACTAGAGCTTTATTCATTTGTCAAATTCATTGCCTTAATGAATACTCTGCACAGCATCTAAAATTAACACAAAATAACTTGGCGTCCTGAAGGATAAATACCTATCTAGTCATCCACTAGTCACTCCAAACAATTTAGACAAGAATACCGGCTCTGTTTTGAAAGCAGCTTACTTAGTGTCCAGAGCTGGAGAGTCGAGAGCTATGCAAAATCATAACTCATGACCACTCTGGTCACAGAGGAGCAGTTACATCCCTGCTTAGACATACCTTAGGAAATGTGATTTAGAGTTATTAGTTAATGTGTATCATGGGACGAGCCAAAATGTGCTACGAGTGTGCTATGCAGTGAGTCAAGGGCAGTTAAAAGTAGAAGAATCACATGAAGCAGAGTGTCCTGGCTTTTAAGAGAGAGTTAGGGGAAGTCCAACTCTCTTTCCCCCCCACACCCCCCCCCATCTCTTGTCCTCCCTCCCTCCTCTCTTTTTTTCTGTCAGCATCCACACCTCAGAGCTACAGCCTGGCAAAATATTTTCAAAGGAGTCAGATGTATGTTTTTATGCACTGAGAAGTCTTGTGTGTGTGTTGCATGTGTGTGTTACACTCTACACCTCCCACCTGTGGGCCCAGGAACCATTTGTTGTCCAAGTTACTGTAATGTGCCTTTTCCTAGCAGGCTGCAGAGGGGTGAAGTCATTACATGCGGCTCGTGGTCATTGTGTGAATTCAGGCCCTGAGAGGAAATATCAGCACCTCCGTCTCTCTCAAACACACATCTATTGCACTTAGAAGCCTTTGAAGAAATGCCTGTGCAAGCTCCGTGGAGGACTGTCTCACATCTTTATGACCTTTGAAGATTACAGTCAGCGCTTTGGTTGGTCAGCTGTGTGTGAGAGAAAGAATTGTTGGAGGATGAACACAGGAGGGGAGATAAAGCTTCAGCGGTGTAAGGGAAACCACTTACTCGGCAGTCTTCCAAAACTTCAATCCCACACTCTCATCCTGACCCTCCGTAATGAGTGATGTCAAGGAAGGTGCATTAGACATGGATGGGCACTTGTTATTTTAAATATATTAAACACACATACATACATACATACATAGGCACACCCATACTGAGACACAGAGATTCGCAGGTCTGTCTAATGGGGAACGATAATCTTCAAGTCCACTCAACAAATGGAGCAGGACAGGGACTCAAAACATCTTTTAGGTATGATGTGGTGTGCTTCACAAATATTTTCTCCTCTCCTCCCCTCGTTCTCCTCACAAAGCTCCTATTTGTATCACCTCATCAGAGAGGGATTCCTGCATTCCTGCTGTTTTGGGCCCCCTGTTGCCCCCACCCAGCACAACAATCCACACATTATTGAGCCATTAGCCACTGACCTCTCGCTTTATGGGCAGCCTGGACCTCTTACAGGCCATAGGAGGGCTTAGAGGATGAGAGTGGAGAGATAGCACAGTATGAGCTTTGTGAGATGAAACAAAAGCCACGTCCAATTAAAAATCAGTTGACAGTCTTTGAATCATCAAATTAGTGCCAACCCGCACTAACACACAGCCTGCTGACTCTGCTGGATTTTATTGGGGGGGGGAGAAAAAAAAGAGAGAGAGAGAGAGAGAGAGAATGAAAATTAGCCTGTGCTTCTTACAGAACTCAAAATCTTTACTAATTGATGATGTTCTCTCAATGCCTGTTCCTTGCACTTATTTCATCCCTTGAGGGAAATAAACCCACTTGCCTTTTATTTGCATGTGTACAGCCACACAGATAAGAATGTGTACAGTGGTAAAGGTTTAATGCCATGTGTTTATCTTCATTTTGACTCCAGCAGACTTCACTTCCTGACAGTCTCCGATGGGTGAAAGGGTGTTCAGGTTAGAGGTGAAAGGTGATGAGGTCACAGCCTGCGCTATGGGAACCATTGCCATGGGAACTGCAGAAGCCCAGAGGCTGAATGACTTCTTGTTTACTTGTGAGGCTGGAAAGACAGAAATTAAGAAATTCATGTCTCTGCTATTGCGAACTTGCCTCCTGACAGGAGTTGGATCAACCAATCAGCTCGACACTCAGGTCTGCATGATGCATTGTTGAGATTTAGGATGTCTGCAATCCACCCTTCTCTGTTTAGTCCTGCAATAATGATCATGTGGATCTTCAGAGAACCATAATTCAAGCCTAAAGTAGCAAGAGGGCCCAAAAATGGAGGGGCTCAACCTTTCGTCTTTCGCTCTCATAGACTCCCATTTCTAACTCCCAATGAATCCATAAATCGCCTGCAAGATTGACTTTGAAATGAGTCTGTGCGTCACACAAACCGAGACCTTCAATGTATGGTCTGTTAGGAATTTGGTTAAAGTGTGTAAAGATGTTATGACAAAAGAGGCTCATGAAGCGACCCTCTGCTTTGTCTCTGTGTTTCGGCAGGAAGGCACTTGCAGCCCTCGCTTGGATACTTGAGAAGCAGATTGAGAAAGGCGCTTTCCAGAGCTGATGGGACATTCGACTGCATTCCTGCATAAGTGTGTCCTGCCGCTCTGTTTACTCATTTTGTCTGAAATCGAAAGTTAAAACGTTTTCTTCCTGTAATCCAAGGAAACATTGTTGGGGTTGTAGTTGTGCGTGTGTTCGTGTTTGTGTGTGTGTGCGGTATGCCCCTGTCATCACGTCCGGGAGAGATGCATACTTCTCTCCTGCTTTGTCAGCATATACTTCCCACTGGAGGGAATACAAGTGAAAAGCAGTCAAGGTGCTGATTCAGGAGAGCTCAGGCTGATCGGTACAGTCATGATCGCTCATGGTCTACACGTCGCTATTCCTCATAATATCACAGGATTGGAGACTTGTCAAATGACTAACTGGAATTAGCAATGATGACGCGTTTGCTTTGAAGGAGCCTAGAAGTCAGGATTAGTGGTTAGATGTGCTAAATAAACCCACAGTGCTAAATGCAGTAACACAACCAGTTCCAGATTTTGTTCAAATAAACTGCATATATATATAGCGCTACAAAATCTACAGTTTGCACTTAAGAGCTGATTTGGCTGCAGCACTGAGTAATGAGTTACTGAGTTACTTACTCAGACAAAACTGAAGTTATTGTACTTGGCCCTGAACACCTCCGAAACACATTATATAAAGCAAAAATCAGGCACATCTTGTACCAAGAAGATGCAGAAAAATTAGTCCATGCAGTTGTTACCTCAAGGCTGGAGTACTGCAACTCCCTGTTATCAGGCTGCTCCAATAAGTCCCTTAAGACTCTCCAGCTGATAACCCTAACCCCACCTTAGTTATGCTGCTATAGGCCTAGACTGCTGGGAGACATCCCATGATGCACTGAACGCTCTCTCTTTCTCTCTGCGTGTTCTTTTTCATCGTGCTCTCACTCTACCCCCCAACCCCCCGCCCTCCCTCTCTCTATATTTTTTTTTTTTTCTCTACCCAACCGGTCAAGGCAGATGACCGCCCACCAAAAGCCTGGTTCTGCTCGAGGTTTCTGCCTGTTAAAAGGCAGTTTTTTCTTGCAACTGTCTCCTAGTGCTGCTCATGGTGGAATTGTTGGGTCTATACATATAGAGTTGGTCTAGACTTGCTCTATATTAACAAGTGCAATGAGATAACTCTGTTATGATATAGCGCAATATAAATAAAATTTAATTGAATTAATGCTGACAATGAGCAGAACACCATCCAGTCATCGCATACTAACTGAATGTACAGTAAGAAAGCATTCAAGTTTTCCTGCTTTGATTTGAATATTCTGTGTATTTGTGTTGGAAAATTGAGGGGAATATTTGTTTTTATAGTGTGAGTCACCAGGAAAAAAAAGGATAACCAAACACAAAACCTCAGTGAGTAAGTCTTAGGACTTAAATGAGATGTTGTTAAATTGCGCAGTCGCATTTAACTGCACTGCCGTTGCCAAATGTCATTAGATGTTTGGTTGCAATTGTAGCAGACCTCAGCCGAACAAATGGAACAGCGTACCGATGTTCCATGCAGATTTTATTTATGTTCGTCCATCAGCCATTTATAGAACACAAATCCCTTTTCTTTTTGCCGAAACACCGTAAGAGCAACAAGATAAACAAAACATCAAATAACACTTACGGTAACAATACATACATTTCTGCTACAGCCTACCTTTGTTCCCATTTCAGCTGGGCGCTAATCAATGAATCATGGCACATGCATTGCCTAAAAGTACCGTTTTTCTCTCCTTCCTTACAAATAAAAGCCCAACAATATTGGAATATAAAAAAGGTTTAAACGAAAGCTTATCAAAAAACACTCTGAAAGGTCATTTACAACAACAATGATGGATTTCCCAAGGGCTGCAATTTTCCCAACAGCTGGTGTTGCTGCTCCACGATGGTATTTAGAACGCAGAGTCATTGTGAAACTGGAAAGAATTCTGAACATAGTGTTGTCACAAATGTCTATTCGAGTACTGAAAAGCACAGAGCTAAATCAAACTTTATTGCTGGTCTGATCATAACATCTCTGCACTCTCTTGTTGGTGGTTTCACCTCACAACAATAAGGTCCTGGTCTTTACTCCATGAGAGCTGAACGGGGTCTTTCTGAAGTGAATTTGCATGTCTGTGTTCCTATTTATGCTGTCTTTTCTGGTCTCCTTCCACAATGAAAACATGCATTTAGGGTGGACCGCTCCTGCCATTATCCACTTACAAACTTTTTTAATGGCAGAATTGGTCCTTGGACTTACTACGAGTCAAATGCAGAGGACAAATTCCTCCACTCCTTAATATTTAGCATGGCATGCACACGTGTCAAGATGCCTACATGCACACATGAGTGCACATTCTATAGCTAAATATGCACGCTTGTGTGGCTGTGTGCATGCATTACTCTCCTCTTGGTCGGTCTCACCCAACATGAACCTCTTTTATTTAAATAGAATCCGTCACAGATTCCAGAGAAGATGAACAGAAGTGCTCTGTAAACAGCTGGAAGTATGTTTCAGATGTGCCTGTATGTTGTTACTATTTGTGAAACATTTTTTACTTTTGGCATGTCATGTGGACCCACAAAGCTTCTAAAATGTTACTATTCCATAACCTATTTAATTCATTGATGGCAGATGGCAGATCTGAAAAATATTAAGTAGTTAAGTGATTTCACTTCTGAAGCCGCAGATCATTCAGATATTCAAAGTATCTTCATCTTCATCTTGAAACTATGTTACAATCTCAGCATCACACAGAAGTAGGCATGCCAGATGTATTAATGTTAACGCAACATGGATGGCATCAACACTAATTATTGCAAGATGATGTAAAGAACTAATTGAGCGCCCCATACAAAGACTAATGGACTGGATTAGTGTTTAAAGGCTCACTATGTATTTATGAAGTTACTATGAGTATGCAAGGCAAACTGCTTCCTGTACTCATTTTCAGCAGACATCGCTCTGACTCACTCACCAGCGATCCACTCATGATGCTTCCTGCTCTCATTGACAGGTGCGCGCGCGCACACACACACACACACACACACACACACACATGTCTGACCAATACAGCAAACTCAGCTGTTGCAGAAAGGCATGCCACTCAACACAGTCTGCAGGCGAGCAGACTGGTGAAGACATCCTAGTCCTCAAAGTCACTCTTGGATCGCTCTTCTCTGGGATTTACGCAGCTCAGCCACCAAACCCCATTCTGACCCGGGTGGAAGCTGGTCATCAATAATCACAAATCCCCTGTCATTGAGGAGATTCCAGGGTCCATGCATGCATAATGAAGAGCGTCAGACACAACCATTTCCCTCATCTGCTCCATGTGTGTCATGAGTGTAATGGCAACAATGAGTGGCTGTATGAGAGGAGGGGCGCTTTGGGTGAGGCCCAGAGGAGCAGAACTGTCTTAAGTTCTCTGAGTCACCCCATGAAAAATCTGATTATGACTGTTCTGTATTAACGCGTGTGTCTGTCTTTGCTACACATGTCACAGACATATAAGCAGATCAGCGGCTGGTTGGCTGGTTTTATAATCCGGTGTGGCTGGCGTGATATTGTATCCAGGTGGATTGACTGCGACAGCAGTAAGCAGAGACAGCACAGTGCCAGGATAGCAGGGACACCCTGTGCCAGGCATGCACACCTTCTCCTCTTACTGCTGGGCCCAGGTTCAAACGGCCGCAATACTTTGATCATGGAGAACGGTCCCTATAAATGATAGTGACAACGTCTCCTCCAAATCCTGCCAGCCCTCGGCTTTGGCAGGTACAGTACTGTGTCGCTACACACCTGTCTCTCTGCTCATTGCCTGGAAGAGGATAATGCCTGCTGCAGTGTGGCTGCCAGCTGAAGGGCCAAACTTGGTAGGGTCTATTTTTAAGGAGGGCAAGACTGAGGATATGCAGAGGAAAACTGAGCGGTTTGGATTTTTAGAATCAGATGTACAGTACAGGACAGTATGTAGGACAGCAGATATGCGTCTTCTCCCTCTGCATCTCAGTACATTTGTGTTCATGCAAGAAGTATGTTTGGTGCTGAGGGGGGCCCTCTGTATAAAATGAATACATCTGTGATGCCTAGTTTTATTTTGGGGAACACTGACACTAAAAATCTTAAAGTTAACCCAATATTGCAGCTGTGCTCCATTTCTAGTCATTTTGAATGTGTATGTATGTACTGTAGTGCAAATTTCATAGACAAACAAAGGCATCCCAAAGTCATTCTCCAGCATTCAAATCGTCATACAAAGTGATTATGATAAACACCCTGAAGGTTTCTTGTTTCATATTTTTATAAAGAATGAGGAGAAAAACAAAGTCAGTTTAACCATGAGAATCACAGTTTAAACATATAAACATAATGTCGTAGTAATTGCATGATCAAGCTACCGTCGCATTTCTTTCTGGTAAATGGGAAGAGATTCAGTAAACTGATCCAAGGTCTGTGTAAGAGCAACATTCAGCAGTAAAGCCAAAGTACAGTATATGGCTCACTTCTAACCTTAGTTGTGTTTTGGCAGTGAGCAGCTCCTATTAAACAGCACTTTCCCATTTAAGCACATTTATAGGCACAGTGCCATATGTTAAGTACAAATACAAGTACCATATGTAAAGAAATCGGCTTTACCACAGACTTTTACCACAAAAACATGGGAAGGTGACTATGAGTCCATGACCCAGTTTTCCACCATCAGGAGGCTGAAGGCCAAAGACGCCAAAGATGTGAGCAAAGCCAAGTCAAAGTCATGCCTAAATTCCTCCAGCATGAAATGGTCCAAGTCAAAATCCAGCATGTGGATCGATTTCAATTCAAGCACATCACAGGTGTCGGCATGTCTGCTATGCGCATCTGAACCAAGCCCATCCATTCATCCATCCATTATTTAACACCCATGCACTTATCCTGGTCGGGGGCCCCGATGGAGCTGGAGCCAATCCCAGCATGCATTAGGTGACAGACTGAGTACACCCAGTCTATCACGGGATGAGCACATAGACTCAGCACTGGGCAAGTTTAGTGAACTGGAGACTCTAAAATTTCGCGTAGGTGTGAATCTGAGTGTGAATAAAGCCCCTGAAGGTTCAAATTGAAAGGTTAAACAAGGTCTATTGCAGTTGCTTTTCTGAGAACTTTATACCGCGATCTAATTCTCACAAACATTAGTAACATAAGTTTGTCAGCGATGTGGCCTTGGTGAGGGGAACGACTGCGATTCCAGTAAGTATTTTGAAACCACCTGCTGCTGCCAGATATCCTACATACAGAGACAGCTGTGCGAGTGTGCGTACGTGTTTGCCCCATTCATGTTTGTGTGCATGCACATGCACTTGTGTGTGTCTATGTGTATGTGTGTGTCAGAGCATCCAGCTCATGCATTCCTCTTGGATGGAGTCAATGCTTTGGAGGAGACCCTGCTGCCTGGACTATTGAGTGTGTCAGGACAGTGAGGGAAACAAGAGAGGAAAAAGAGAAAGTGAACTAGGGTGCATTTTTTAGAGGAACACTTGGTATTATGCCACACACACACACACACAAAAGTAAAGGACCAGCATAAACATTTTGCTGGATCCTGACGAAAGTTTCCTCCTGCGGTTCATCCAGAAAGCAATCTATGACATATGTACAGGTGCACACCCCCACCGAGGACCCCCAGTCCTGAGCCCTGAGGACATCTCTTGGAAGCTTCTTTCTGATCCCAGTTCTCCAACCAGCGTTGGTCTTCAGGAAGGCCTGATTACACAGGGGACAAGACGGAGGCCTGACCACACAGGGGCTCAGAGGTGGATAAAGAAGCTGGATCTCTGCTATTGCTGCACACACGAATGGGGACGTAACAGTGTGTGTGTGTCATAATCTTACTACCCTGGTCTCCACATGCGTTCATAATGAAAGACTGAGCTGATTGTACAACATTTTCTTCGTCAGGTCACCATTCAGTTATTATTTTCAGCTGACCTAAGAAGATGAAATCCATCCTGATGAAAGTCCAGCAGGTTCAATCCAGTCAGTGCTGCCATGCAAGCGAAGCCCCACCAATACTGAATATACTGATATTTATAACGTAATGATGAATTAGTGAAAACATAACCCTAACTAACAACAACTCCAGAGGAAATATTAAAGTAAATTCTAAAATTAAAATTAAATTACTATAAAAAAATACATTAAAATTATACTCTAAAAAAGCTTAAACAAAGGTAACTATAATAAACTGTAATTCATTCATTCATTCATTCATTATCCATACTGCTTATCCCGAAGGGTCGCAGGGGGGGGCTGGAGCCTATCCCAGCTAACATTGGGCGAGAGGCAGGAAACACCCTGGACTGGTCGCC
>JAVQJF010038231.1:0-40133 GCA_036023855.1 Gadopsis marmoratus
GTTAAAGGCAGTGTTTCCTTGCCACTGTCTCCTAGTGCTGCTCCTGGTGGAAATGTTGGGTCAGTACATATAGAGTTGGTCTAGACTTGCTCTATATTAACAAGTGCTATGAGATAACTGTTATGATATAGAGCTGTAGAAATAAAACTGAACTGAATCTTCTTTTCTTCAATCTGATCCTTGAGCGCCATGTTAGCATGCTGCTGTTAGCATCTGGCTCAAAGCCCTGCTGCGTCTCACAGAGCTGCTGAAGGCTAACTGGAGGTCTGCTGCTCTCGTGTCGTACCTGGAGTTAGCATGGCTGCTATCATAGTCATGTAGCGCCACATCATCATCTCAGGGCACTTTACTGCTCAGGCTTCATTAAGTCATGGCTAACTGACATGATAATATTATTGATCCAGCTCTCTGCAGACGGTGCTGATGATCCTCAGCCAGGCTGCTGAGCTGAACATGTGTGAACACAGGTCAGGTGTCACAGGTGAGCGCTGGTTTACCTGCAGGTCTGTCTTCATGAGCGACGCCCCGGCCTCCACCAGGTAGTGACAGATGCTCCTCTGACAGGAGGCGGCGGCTTTATGGAGCGCCGTCTCGCCTCTGAAACACACAATGGAAAAATCAGTTCCGCTCAAATGAAAGTGCGTGTGTTGGAGGAGAAGTGATGAACGGGTGTTTTAAGTTGACTCACGTCTCCTTCTCTGTGATGTCCAGGTGAGATGTGGGCACTAATGCAACGAGACACAAAGTGTTTGTTAGTTTGTTAGATCTGATCATGCTGTATTTGTGCCTGGAGGTTCCTCTATTCCTGAGTATTCCAGTTCTTTTGAAGAACTACATTTGTGGTTTTTGGAAAACCAAAAAAAGGAGGATGAATGGATGGATTTAATACTGAAAGTATCCAAAGTACGTTTATATGAAGCGTCTCCATGCTGAACAATAAGAATGAATCTAAATGAGGGGATTCACTGCCATAAAGCCACAGCTGATGAATTCATGTCAGTTTAAAGCCAAAAACAGATTATTGCCTGAACAAAAATGTATTAGTTTGAACATGAAAAAATCTATTTATTATAAAAGATGTGACATGTGCACGAACATATACAGCGCTTCACTTTCATAAAAGATACATTGGACTGTTCTTATTTTAAATTTCTTCATTTTCAATTTGTACTCTTGACTTTTTACTTGCTTTAATTGTATATTTTATTTTCCTTTATACCAAGTACAGTCTCTGAATGTGAAAACCTGCTTCTGATCCACTAACACATCATATATATACACAGGCAGGTAAAGAGGGAGGAAGAGAAATATATATATATCTACAAAATAATGAACAGAAAGACTTGCAGGACTGTCTGGTGTTACATTCTGTACACAAACACCATCAGCTGTAACATCAGACAGCACGGCGCCCTGAGCTCTGCTCTGTGTTCTGACTCCTTTCTGTCAGAACCAGCACTCATTCAGCAGTTTGAGCTACAGAAGCTCTTCTGTTGGATCGGATCACATGGACCAGCCTTCTCTCCCCACGACCTTCAATGACCTGCTGTCAGAGCAGGACGTTCAGACCCCCTAACCCTGAAGGGTTAACAGGAAGCAGCTGAATCTAACGTGAACCACAGGAAGTGCGACGCTTGTCTGAGAGTAGGAGGAGAAACCATGTGGTTGTGAAAGTGAACTCTGTCATAGCGTCCAGGTGTAAACAGGTAACAACAGGAAACACGTCCAGTCTGAACAGGTGGTGTCAGCCTCCAAGAGCCACTATGTTCTGCTGCTGGCGCCCCCCAGTGGTAGAACAGAAAAGACACAGCAGGCTGTGTAAACGTGACCGGGGGATCCTCTGCCATCACAACCATTTGAACCATCACAAAATAAATCACATAAAAACTCTTTAAAACAAGAAAGAGTTCAGAAAAGTGGAGTCAGGTTGTCTTTGTTTCAGGTATTAAATGTTCTGTGATCTCTGCACTGGAAGTCAGTTATGTTTTGATTCCTAAAGTTTTAGGACTCAATAAGAGACAAGAAGACAAAACGGAACACAGTCCGTCTGTAAAACCGCTGTAAACTAAGATGTTTTAGGTAGAAATATGGATGAAAGTCTGAATAACATTTGAATGTAATTCAGTTTTCCTCAAAATGTGATGACGAATCTGACCTATAACAACTGTGCGTGTGCGTGTTGTCTCTCACCGTGGTCGATGAGGTACTTGAGGATGTCTTTGCTGCCGGCCTCCACAGCGTGATGCAGCAGCGTGCAGCCGGCGGCGTCCTGCAGTAGGAGGTCTGCCCCCAGCTGGTGGAGCTCTGTCAGCTGCACAGCAACAACAGAGTGCTTCAGTTTCATGGCGTCACATACCCCCCACCCCCCCAGTGACTCCACAGAAGCTTTCCAGGAAGAGTGTCAAGATCATTAAATGAGATTTAATTGATGAAGAGGTGACACTCGTTTACAGACTCACTCTGTTCAGGTCTTCAGTCTTGATGCAGTTGATCAACTCTGCGTCTAGAAAACAGGAAACAAATGCATCACTGGCCGACTGTTCCAGCGAGAGACGTTTCAGGGTACGTTTGAATTGAAATGTGTCAGCAGATGTTCGCTAGTTTGGTTTCATCAGTGATCAGAGTGACTTTCATGTTTCAGATTGTTTCATTTGAGTCATTTAGGGAGACGTGAAGAAGTTAAGCTGTTTGATGTTGTAAAATCTGTAATTTTCTTGTTTCCTTTTATCGCTTGACCCCCTCAGATTCCTCTTGTGACCCCTATGGAGGACCCCAACCCCCAGGTTGAGAACCGAAGAGCATCACGCTGTAAACACAAGACAATGACTCCTGATTTTCTGAACAACTTGTCTTCTTCTGCAGGATTCTGCAGCAGTACAGTAACACATGAAGGTAATCAGGATGTTTCTGATTGATGCGTCATAATTCTCATTTCACTATTTTTAAAAACGAGTCGTGTTGCTCTTTAATCCCGAAGAGATCATAAATAACCTGTTGCAAGTGTAGCTGCTTTCTAGGAACAGAACGTTTCCGACATCAGAGACCTGCAGCACGTTCAGTGAAACGTCACTAAAGAGCAGAACATGCGATGATGATCTGTCGCATTAAGTGCATCATTTTTGGTAATGCTAGTTAAAAGACGAGCTCAGGTACCTTGGTCAGGGTCGTGTGAGGTAGCTCTGGAAGGACTGTGGGGAGAAAAGAGACAGAAGCAAAATAAGCTGTTGGACGTGAACACTGAAGCAAACAGCGGCTGGTCTGAGCGGAGGCGTACCTAATGACGGCTCTGAAATCAGCCAGGGTTGTATTGGAGCGATGGACATTGAGAATCTTTGCCCCCCTTCTTTGGATCCCAAATGAGAGACAGCGAGGACAAGATGGACAGGGGACAGGTTCAGTGGCAGCTTCAGCACATGGTACCGGTAGTATTACAGCACGAGGTACCATGTACTGTATGTAGTACCATGAAGTCAGACAAACAGATTTTTGTGATCTGAGATCCAGTTTGTCGACAGTGAAGCACAAAACGTTGCACAGATATCCATCAGACAGCAGCCCAGACCTCCGTCAGCTGTCTGACATTATATACTGTATGTATATGTATGTAACGTATGGAGTCACAGGAGCGTCACAAAAACAACACATCTGGAAAACAACAAGACAACAAATGTGGAAATATAAAGAGAAATCATTTTTCCTTTTGCTTGCACCAATTCATTCATGTGCGCATGAACTGATTACTCAGCTTGGGCAGGAAGGCCCGCCCACAGCCAGATGATTGACAGCTTGGCCCTTCGAGGAACAGCAAAAGCAATAAGGGGAAATAATTATTTCTCTTTATGTTTCCACATTTATTCTTTTTTTACAGTATGTACACATGAGAACACTGATGACAAGACAAACTAAGTCCATTTAGTTCCTCTTTGGGTGAAATCATCTTTCTGTCATCATGAAAATCTCACAGCAAAGTAATAAAAGTACTGTACTTAACTACAATTTCAAGGAACTTGTACTTTGAGTATTTCCATTTTATGCTACCTTATACTTCCACTTCTCTGCTGCACACAGCAGCAGAATATAAAACAGCTCCACACAACAGTAAAACACTAGTTGCATATTAATGCTTGAGTATTAATAATCTAATATAATATAGCAGTATAACAGGGGACATGTCTGTACTTTCTGAGCACATGTAAGCCCTGGGTATCTGGCTCAGAATAACATGCCCATGGATATTTGGTATGAGTTTAACGACCTTATGACGCATTGTCATAAAACGGGGCGGAGTTGCCCCCGTCGACGGGGGCAATAGAGCAGAATGTACTGCATGTGATCGCAGCTTCAAGATTTTCAAGATAAAACCAACCAGCTTGAAATAAAACTACTCTGCACTCTGACTTTTCTTATTCTATTGTAAGTCTATTCTGAAATATTGATATGTGTCTTTTCATATCAGCTGGTGTTTCTTTTATATATTAAGTATATATAATGTGTCTTAATGCCCTGTGTGTCTTATGTAAATCACTTTACATGTCAGACAAACTTCCACAGTCAAAGCAATGTCCTGAGTGTGTGTGTTTTACCTGCAGAGGGCAGTCTTAGAGGAGCTCTGGGACAAAGCATCAGCCACCGAACTGTCGCTGGAAATCCTCTTCCTCTGGAAGTCTCTCACCCTGAAAGACAGACAGTCAGACAGACAGTTAGACAGACAGTCAGACTGACTTCTGGCTCCTGGCAGCGAGCAGGAGGCAGCATTGGAGCGTCAGGTGACTGACTGACCCAGAAAGCTGAACCCACATGGGGACAAAGTTTCAGAGCAGCGGCTCCATGGAAACGGCAGCAGAAAATAACCAGCTGCCACCTCTTCACTCACATTCATTCAGCTGAGAGCTGCTGTGTCCAGCAGGAGGCGCTCTGCTCACACGGAGCACACGGGAGCTGAGACAGTGTTTACTGGGGACTAATGGTGACAAACACGAAGGTAAACTGAACATTTCTGTTTAACTAAAAGAAATAAATCACACGCGATGAACAAAAGTGCTCTTTGGAGTCGAGGCCACAACACAAAGCCCAGAGTTTAATAAAATACAAATATATAAATATAATGTGTGAGTATTATACAAATACTCAGTATAATAAAACTACAAATATAATGAGTTTTATGAAAATCTGATTTTTTTCTCCAGTAAACTTTTTGGACAATTGAAATTTGACATTTCATTCACAAAACGATTTACCGAGAAGATAATTGATTGATCGCTAATTAAAATAATGATAATAATAATAATAGTAGTTCCTTGACATAAAATATCAAGCCGCCTGCTCGTATTATTGATATTATTGATATTATTGATTACTGTTAAAGCACCAAATACCTGCTGGATCTATCGACTGTGTTTAATATTAATATTTAATATTTAGCGTTGATGATCTCATTACTTTTTTTTGCTTTTGTTTTATTGTGTAACCTTGTAAAGAAAGGTTCTGTAGAAATAAAGTTTATTATCGTCATAAAATCTTGGGACTTTTATATTGAAAATATATTTTGTGAAACATTTCCTGGAGATCTGATTGAGAAACTGTTAACTGTGATTAAATGTCCAGATGGAAACTCTGATCCAGTCGATTCAACACTAAATTAAATTTAAATGAAAGGTACTCTGCAGACCCCCGTCCTGCCTCTCACCTCGGCGTGGTGGATTTGGGGGAAGACGGGGCGCAGGGGAAGGAGAACTGTCTCTGCTGGTCCTGGTGCTCCTCGGAGTCCACCAGGTCCGGCATGCCGGGGGAGGTGCCCACCGTCTCCTTGGCGACCAGCTCCGGGTCCAGGATGTAGAGCTCCTCCTGAGAGATCTCTGTCACGTAGTTCAGGTGCTCCTGGAACAAAACAAGGATGCCACCTGGTTCAGGTTCTGGGTTCGTCTCTGCGTCTATACATATAGTTTTAGACAAATTATTTAGAATTGATTATGGACACTAAAACACACTAAAGAAGTTTAAAGTCTCAATGGTTGTTATTAGTTACGACGTTTGACATTTTATAAACTAAATGAAAAATTGTTCCATAAAAAAACTGCTGGCAAGTAAGAAAAGAAATACAGTGGTGATCCATGTCCACATGTTTTTACTTTGCACATCCTTCAGGTAATATTTTTCACATGCTGCGAAATATTAATTCAGGACTTCCTTGTTTTAGCTTATTGTATTTTATTTCTTCACATTTGTATTGCTAATTTCTCTATTTTATATTTGTATTCTTGACTTGCCTTTTTACAGTACTTATTATATGGTACTATATATATATATATATATATATATATATATATATATTTTCTTTTATATGTTTACATTTTAATTTTTCTCTGCTATGCTTATTTATGCATAAATATAAGTGAATTAGTTGTATGTGAAAACCCACTTGGCAATTCAGCTTGTTTTCTCTTGTCTTTATAACATTAATATGAATAAAAACAGGATCATCTTTCTAACTTCTTTCAAAAAAAGATTTTTTTCTGTGAAACAGGTGGAAAAAACGTTTTGACAGGTAGAAAGTTTTATATTTGAATGTTTTAGTCCCATTGAGATCACACCGGCCTCTTGTGGTTAAAATGAGGATTACAACAACAAACACCAAAAAAGTGTGTTTTCACAGCTGAAAAAGTACTTTGAAATGTTTGAAATGATCCTGTCAAAAGCTTTTTGTCACCTGTTGTTGAGTCATAAACAGCAGAGAAAACCATCTTCCAACCAACAGGTTAATTGTGTCTAACGTGCTGCTCTGGGCTTCCGTACGAAGCAGACATTTTAGGAGAGAAATGTGAAGTCTGTCCTCTACAGTCTGCAGCTGTTTCTCCAATGAGTCCAAGTGTCCATTTATTACAGCTGTTGTTTAAAAATAAATCAATACTTATGCGTTTAGGAAAATAAAAAATGACTGGGTTCCATTTAGCTTCTGTGCTTCAGGTGTTGGTGTAAAGGTGCAGCTGTCACACCTGAGCGCGGTCGATCCTGTAGAAGCGGTCTGCAGTCGTACCTGAAGACAGACAGACAGACAGACAGCAGGTGTCAGGTGTGTGTGTGTGTGTGTGTGTGTGTGTGTGTGTGTGTGTTGGACTTACAGTCGAGGAAACACCACTTCATGGACAGCTTCTGTGAGGACAGACACTCTCCCTTCATCGCGTCCTGACAGAGCAGAGACAGAAGCAACAGGTTAAACTCAGCTTTAACTTCTTCACAGCAAAGAGAAAACCTTTGAGTTGTAGTTCCACGGCCAGTTTTAATAGAACTCTGAAAGATTCCTCCGACACTTCGACACTTCAGCACCACAGATTTAAACAGGTGAGGCAGGAATTACTGATTATCTCGACCTGCAACTCATACGCACAAAAACTCGAATGTTTCTCCGCGCACTGCTGCAACGCAGACAAGAGGCATTTTTAATTCAATAAGTAAATGAAATATATTTGCAGTCAACCTGCATTGACCCAGATCTGATCAGGACTCACCACACATCCCTGAAACCACTGCTTTCATCATGAAAAATAACTTTAAGCTAAAGCTGTCCAATACTTCCCTCTGGGATGTGGCAGGGTAGAAGCAGGAAGTAGCTGAAAATGTAAATACTCAAGTAAAGTAACTCCATACTATACTTAGGTACAGTGCTTGAGTAAATGTACTTAGTTACTTTCCACCACTGATGATGTTTTTGTCTCAGTTCTCAGGTCAGACCTGATGAAGGGAAATCTCCATGATCAGGTTCAGATGGTTTCAACAGGAAGAAGAAATGAACTAAACCCGTCAGTTTAAATCCAAAATATAAAAGACATCTTTTATCGAGAAACATGCAGTTAATACGTTTCTACACTTATTTCACTTTGGATCAACGACATGATTAACACTTGATTCAGATTTCATCTGTTCACACGTTGGCTGATATTATTTTTTTAGCTTAAAAAGGGAGACATGAAAGAAAAGAAATGACCAATCGGATGTTTGACAGGTTAATGATGGATTGATTAAAGGAGGACGTTGCTGTTCGGATCTGAGCTTCTAACGTTTGTTCCTGAACGAAGCAGCGTGACTCCACTTCTCCTCTGTGGTGAACATGAGCGAACAGATACAGAGTAAAGTGAACAGGTAGAATGTGCATCAGGTGTGATGTACCTGCTCCAGGTTGTCGTGCAGACGCTCGATGAGCAGGCGGCAGGTCTCCAGGTCACTGTCTCCGGGGACGGTGATCACGCCAAGTGGCGTCGCTGCACAAACAGAGTTCACGCCGAGGTCACAGTGACGACACTCACAGGCCTGATACTTTACCTCAACGTCTAAACCAAAATCAGTCAATTGAATGTCAGTTTGCAGCTGAGCACATTATTGATCAGTTAACCCTTCGCCGACTCACAGGCCTCCCTCAGCTGGTCCTTGTCATAATGCAGAGCCTCGTACGCTACCATGCTGATCCGGTTCACTCTGATCTGCAGCTTCTCAGGGACGGGCTGCTGACTGCACACACACACGTTTATACTGTGAGGAGAACTCACACAAAAATCACAGTTTGAAGAGAATGAGAGAACATTTTATATCCCATTTGATCTGTGATTGATTTGTAATGTCTTTACTCGTTGAGGTGGGGCATGGAGATCCTCCGTTTGGCCTTCTGCACCATGTTGGCCTGGCTCCTCAGGCTGATGTGGATGACGGACGGAGCCAGCTTGCAGGGTTCTCCGTCCACCTGCATGGGGATGGACTTGTAGGTGGTGAGGGTCACTTCTTTACACTGATGGAGCCGCTCACCGTGACCACCCACCTGCAGCGTGGCCTGGACACAAACACCCACAGGTGAGCAAGCACCTGACCTGAACACCTGGTTTGGTGTCTTTGCTCTAATGTGTGATCCCATGTGAATCTGAGTAGTCTTTGCTTTTTTGACATCATTTCAGGTGGTCTGAGGTGGGCAGATGTGGTCTGTGGTCTGTTATAGTCTGAAGTGGTCTAAGGTGGTCTGTAGTCTGTGGTGGCCTGAGGTGGGCAGACGTGGTCTGTGGTCTGAGGTAGTCTGAAGTGGTCTGATGTGGTCTGTGGTTGAGGTGAACTGGTCGAGTGCAGCTGAGAGCTCACCAGAGAGGTCATGGTGAAGCCGATGACCTCGATGCAGCCGTCGTCGTGGCGCTGCGGTTCAAAGTCCTGGTGCTCGCTGGGGTGACCCCATGGCATGGTGCCGGCACAGTACCTGCAGCACACACACAATACAGCACTTCAATTCTAATCCAAACACCAACACTGTGTTGCTCACACAGGTGTTAGCAGACTGAGCGTACCTGGGGATGTTGAGGAAGAGCAGACACTGTAATTTCATCTCCTGGACTTTGGCTGTCAGGTCTGTGCCGTCACACTGAGCAGGCAGGAAAACATCAGGCTTTCATACATGTAACTGTACGTTGGTGTGTTAACATCTGGGTGTTGTCTCTACTCACCACCACTCTGATGTGCTTGGCGAGATCCTTTGAACTCCCGCTCAGGAAATCTGAGAAGGCCGTCTGAAACACACACACAGACATGAGAAACACTTGAATGTGCAGCAGTGCGGGGGACAGATGGTACAGGGGACAGGCGGTGCAGTGGAGAGGCGGTGCAGGGGACAGGCGGTGCAGGGGACAGGCGGTGCAGGGGACAGGCGGAGCGGACACGTACCCCTGCATAGAACATCTTATTCCTGAAGCGGCTGTTGAACTTCTCGGGGTTCGCCTCTGAAAAGACAAACAGCCGTCAGCGACCTGAAACAGAATCCTGATCCAGCAAACATTTCTATCCATCATGTGGTTTCTCTGTTTCATTAATTCATTATTGATCCTTGCTGGGTGATCAGTGTGCAGCAGGTAAGAGCAGAACAAATACAGGAGGAGCACCACAGATAGCATGGAGTTGTTCATATGTAACGTATAAACATGGAGGCTGTAAATCATGTAAAGGTCATGTGGTTAATCACAATGAACAGCCTTGTTTTAAGCTCCATGACGATGAAAATGATCAGCGATTGAAAACAATAACTGAGCCAATCAAAGATGAGAGTCCTGCTCACACCACAAATGTTATAGTCTTGGTGTCGTTTTACAATATTTTTTCACATTTTATTGTCACATGACTGTTTTCCTTTCATGCTTCTTGACTTGCAGAACTTTATCTTTCTTTATGTTTCCTTCTTCCTGTGCGTCTACTGTTATGGACCAAAGCAGATGCACCGAATGTGAAAACTTGGCAAAAAACCTGATCCTGATTCTTAAAAATGGGGACGTCGTTGATCTTCTTGTGCCAGAGGATCAACAAGGTCAGTGCAGATATAAGTTACAGTGTAAGTCATCTCACAGAAATAACATCCATTAGGCTAAATCTGTGTGATGATGCAAGAAACTCAGCTTCTGTGCTGACATCATTCAACACAATCCATCCAAAACATCTGGAGATACATGGTGCATTTTTAGATGTTTGAATTATTACACTGTCCCTGGCAGGAATACAGCAGCGACGGACTGACCTCTGGATTCATGGAAGCCCAGAGTGACGTGAGCGTCGAAGCCCAGACTGAAGTAGTTGTTGAAGACATCGATAGGAAGCTGAGAAACAGAAGCGACAGGAATCAACTGAGACGGACTGAAAGTACGTCAGGTTTACAGACGTCTTACTGAAGATACTCCTCTGTGTACCTTGTCCGTCTGGTGTTCGTCCCTGTCCTCCGGTCGGGCCTCGGGGTTCGCCTCCACGTTCAGGTTCCATCGATCCAGCTGGACGATGTTTCCATCCTCCACATGTGAAAGGATCTTTGTGATTGGTTCATCAGTGTAACCCTGAGAGAGGAGGGTCCGTCAGTGCTGTCAGCTCACATCTACAGTACTGAGAAGCTCGTGATGTTCTGAAACGCTGGTAAAGACCTGAGGCACTGCACTGCACACTACTCTGCTGCATTTCAGGAGGAATTGTTATACATGTTAGTTCTACTTCTGGACATTTTGCTGATAATATTTACACATGTAAAATTCTGAATGCAGGACTTGTAATTGAGTATTTTTATACTGTAGTATAAACCCACTGGCTCAGGAGCAGAGCTCTGTTTCAGCTCCTGAACCGGCCAGTAAAACTCCAGTAGAGCTCCAGTAGAGCTCCAGTAAAGCTCCAGTAGAGCTCCAGTAGAGCTCCAGTAGAGCTCCAGTAGAGCTCCAGTAAAGCTCCAGTAAAGCTCCAGTAAAACTCCAGTAGAGCTCCAGTAGAGCTCCAGTAGAGCTCCAGTAGAGCTCCAGGAGAATCCCAGTGGAGCTCCAGGAGAACTCCAGTAGAATCCCAGTGGAGCTCCAGTAGAACTCACCCCGCCCCAGTTCAGAGTCCTCGCCAGGTCGTTGCCGGTCCCCAGAGGAAGGATGGCCACGGGGGGCTGAGGACGGAGCTTCAGCTGGTCCAGCACTGACAGGATCCAGCCCACCTGGACGCACATCACAAACATGTTTTGCAGAAGTCATAGTGGCTTTGGAGACAAAGGTGGAGCTTTTTCAAGGTGAATGCTGATGTTAATGTTCTTGTTGAGGAGTTTGGTTCGTAAACACGAGTCTGTCCTTCAGGTTATAAAGTCAGAAGATGAGTGATACAGACTGGACTGCGACATTCAGCCTGAAATATGACAAAGCTGTGAAAACATAGATGGTCTTCTAAGTTTGTCTAAGATTGTGGTGAATAATGTTGGACTCACCGTCCCGTCTCCCCCACAGGCCAGGATCCTCAGGTTGGGCACTTTGGTGTAAAGCTCCAACCTGCAGGAAACACAAAGCACAGCGTGGACATTAAGACTCTGGAAGGACCTGGAAGAATTGGTGAGAGCAGGAGGCATCTATGGATGACTGCAGGACGTAGGGGGGCTTGGAGGACTAGAGAGACTGAGGAGGTAAATGAATCGACTGGGGGCGTTTAGATTAGTTTGATTGATTGATTGAGATTTGTATGTATGTACGTATGCTATATGAACCAGATGTTACCCCTCTCTGGGTCCTCCCTTCGTCAGGTCAAACACCTGTCGAGGGTTCAGGTACCACATGAAAGACTGGATGATCTTGGCTCCCTGAAAGGAAAAAAAGAAGAAGCATTTGAGGTGAGAAGCTTAGAAGGAAAAAAACTGTGCAAATTGTTTGAATCAATGTGTTCTGATTTCGATCAGATTTTATTTTTGCTCTGAATCTGTAGCGCTGCGCTCGCACGTCCGTCCAGCACAACACGAGCCTGGACTTGTTGGATCCATGTTGCAGGTGTACAGCCTACACTGTTTTTGTCCCTGTGCGTTTGGTGTCTTTGTTCTGACTGACACTACAACAGAACAGTCACAGATTAAGTTTCAAATCAGTAAAAGTCGTCATGAAAAGTTCTGCATCTGCTGGAAATATCTGGACATGAGCTCAACGTTCTGCTTCTGTCTTTCATTGCTGATCTCGAACATTTTGCGCTTTTTACAGACTCAATAATTTATATATTAATGTAAAACAAAGCCGATGAACATAATCATTAGTTTCCTTTTACGCAGAAGCACAAAGACACTACAGGGTCGATTTTAGTCTGAATCTGAGCTTCTCTCTATCTCCTGTCTTTGCAGCGATGCTCTGCAGGGCTGAAGGTTCAACTAAAAAGGTACGATCATCGTGTTTTTTGGATAATTGTTTAAAAAAATTAAAATGTGAACATCACGTTTAATTTCCCGTACAGAGACCTTAGTGAGAAATAATGTTCAGTCCTCTGGTGTCGTTTTATAAGAATCTAACCTGTAAATAAATACATAGATTCACTTATTTTTTATATATGAAAAATATGCATCGGAGGTGGCAACAAAGCTGCTGCTTGTGAAGCTTGTTGCAGCTGGACAGTTTCAGACTGTAGAAGTGAAACGTTCCCACAGCCCCAGTGGGAATTAACAGGAACGTGACACTACCTGGTTTCCTCCGCTCTTCGGGTTAACGAACACCAGCAGAGGCTTCATGAGCTGCGAGGGGAGAGGCTTCACCAGGAAGGGCTTCCAGCGGCCATCTTGGACCTGAGAGACAAAGCAGAGCAGAAACATGTGAGGTGACGCTGCAGGCTGCCTCATAGCATCATAACCTCATCACATCATCCTGACCAGTAACTGCTATACAGTAACAGATATTCTAATTATAAGTATGTTGACTCTTCCTCACCTCTGCTCCCTTCTTGCTTGACTTGTTGCATTTCAGCGACGTCCTTTTCTTCTTTTTACTGGACTTTAGAGACGACTGCAGAACAGAAGACAAACTCGATGACATCAGTGGCTGTATGTGCACTATGTCACGTTTGTGTTACAGAGTGAGGACCCAAACCTGGTAGCGCACTGACACTATGGGGGCTGAAAAAGTCGCTCATCCGCACATTTTACAGTTTATGACCAAACCAAAGCCGAGAATAAGTGAAATGTGGGTGTACCTGCGTTCTGCGGACCCTGATGATCCAGGTGGGAGGGATGATGACGGCAGCATGAGCTCCCAGAGAGCAGCACTCCTCGATCTGCTGCAGCATGAAGCACGTCACCTTGTTGTGATACTGAAACACAGACAGGAAGTGACCTCCTGTGATACTGAAAAGCAGGTTACTGTTCCCCTCTGACCCCACGAGCAGCTGTGGGACTTACCGCCTGTTTGCACCACGAGCAGCTGATGGCAACAATCTCTTTGCTGTGAAATGAAAACTTCTGCTGAAATCCCTGTTGGTGATACAACAGACTCCGTTAACTCTCTTTGCAGGCTTTGAGTGAAGAGTTTTGAGGGACTTCTGGCGGCTCACCTTCCCACACTGTCGACACTTCCCCGTCTGACGCCTCCTGTGGACCCAGTGGTGTCGCACAACGTTGGACTGAAAGAAATCAGTGTATCATCAATTTGACAAGATTTGAAGGCAATAAATGTTCAGCCCCAATTTGGTTTTCGACTCAGCTTTTCACATTGAATTTGTTCTGATCATCTTGTGGGTTACAGCAGTTATTGGAGATTCGACACCGCAAATAATCAAAATGACCATCTGAAAAGAGTCTGACCTCTCGAAACGCTCGAGATCCTGGTTCCCTAAACGACGGCTTGCACCTGAAATTGATCTGAACAGAGAGACAAGAGCCGGTGAGGAGAGAAAAACACAAGTGTGAGAGTGAAGCTGCTGATCCAGAGATGGTCCAGACTTTACCTTCTCCAGCTGCTCCATACACATGGCGTGGACGGATATCTTACAGCCGGCACACTTCTTCCTCGCCACCGACTTTTGCTGCGGAAAACAACAACAAAGGTATTGCACGGTAGCAACATATTGCTTGGCAACAGCTGCAGACATTATGAGATGGAGGGTGGTTCAGAGGAGGGGGAGGGTTATGTACTGGTCTACATTTTTGGTGAAAGTAGGTCTTCAGCGATGTGACACCAGCCTACAGCAGCTCCCAGCTTCACTTTATTCTGCTCAATAACAGAAAGCAGAACTACATTATAAACGTGCTACAAAATGTAAATGCGGCAGATAAAGCGACAGCTCATGGTTCACGAACATATTTAGGTTCAAATTGGAGAACACCATTTTAAAATCTTTGTACACTTTTAACTCTGAATGGCAAACTGAGGTATTTCGGTCAGTTGTGTAAATTGTAAAACTCTGTGGAAGGCCTTGCATTTTTAACAATAACCCGAATCATTTATATATTGTCCCTAAAATACCCCCACAGGGTTTAAGCCACTGCAGCGACATTTCATTAACAGGGCAGTACAGTGTCTCTGATCACAGGGGGGCGCTGTAACTCACCAGTGATTTAGCAACGCAGTACTGCTCTCCAACATAACAGAAATCTCCAGACCCACTGGTCTCAAACCAGATGTGGTCCCCAAACTGGGCGTTGTCCTGCGGCGGATAAAGAAGAGTCAGGCATGAAAACATCGTTACAGCAGCAGCCATGTCCATTTAAAATCAAACATGAACAAATGTAAACCTAAGGTTTAAATATACATTTAAAGTCCTATCAAATGATGTTTGTTTTAAAGGGAACACCAGACATTTCAACAGTAGCATGAGTCTGAGTTAACTTTATTCATTTAGATAAAAGCTGTCAACACGCATGCTAATAATAAAACCAGTAAACCAGTCAAAAATAGACATATTGAAAATACACAAAATACCATGAGTACAGAGACGATAAAGATTTACCATTCAGGAGTCAAACAGCCTCTGGGAATATATTTAAAACCTGAAGCTCACAGAGAATCATCTCTGCAGACAGGACGCATCTTAAAAAGGTTAAAAGTGGAGTTTCGAGCTCTTTTTTTATGACTGGCTCCCTGTTTTGTTTCTCGTGCACAGATGAAGACTGTAAGCTAGTAAACATGAAACAATACTGGATATAAAATTCTTTGCAGATGTTTTATGAGGAAGGAAAAGCACTCGACACATTTGTTAGAGCTCAAGGAAATGAAGGCTCCACGGAGCAGCTTTAACGTTCTTTAACTGCCGTAACTCTGAGCACGGTAACAATTAGTAATCCTAGTAGTTCCTGATTATCATAATTCATTTTGTAAAGCTACATGATGTGTCGTATGTTCGACTGAGTCCCTCGTTGAGTTAATCATATGATGCTGAACGTGTCAGCTGCTTGACAAACGATGGAAAAGGGACTCACACTCCAGTCGACGGTGCCGTTGGGCTCCTGGGCTCCTGGGTCGGTCTGTCCAGGCGCCGGGACGTTGGGCGGAGCCGCCACATGCTGCAGGCCCGACTTCGCAATGGCTTTCCTGAAACCACAGGAGGACAAAAGACCTTTGAAGAAAACAGACTTCAGATCGATTGAATGAATTATTAGTTTTAGTCATGTGAATGTTTGCCCTTGCAGTCACGCCTGTAAGTGATGAAGAGTTTGTTCACAGAGCTTCTTTTATTTCTGTTTAAACCTCACATCAATGTAGTCACTATCAATGTTGCTACGGTTACCTGCAGCCTAATATCAATTAAGCGCAGATTAATGAAACCAAAACCTTTTATTACTTTAGTGAAGGACACAGATACCTGCCAGCCAATCACAAGCAGATATTCTCTGTTATGATGTTTTTAACATTATTGGCTCTCGTCTCGTGCATTTGCATTTTTAAAAGATGTTGTTTGCAACATTTCAGGCTGCTGCAGACTGACCCAATGTACTGAACACTTTGCAGTGTCGATCCCATCACCTGTTCAGGCAAGCCGATGCTACGAAACACGCCAACACGCTCATTCATTAACCTTCGCAACGGAGCCGCTGTGCTGCGATCAGTGCTGCTAATGAGCTTCAGCTCCATGGAGGACGTTTGTGTCTGCAGCAGAATCTCTCTGGCTGAGGTCAGGAATCATTTGAATCATTTCATGACTTATTAATGTTGTGGTCTTTTCATGCTTCGTACAGGAAGTGTCGTCTGTCTCTGAATGTCGCAAAAGGTTCATTCTTTAACCTTTTCATCACTTTTCACTTTTAAACACAACTAGCCGAAATGTCTAAAAGCCACCCAGACAGGACAAGAGTATATAAATATAATATATGACAGATTTAGGTGGAAGGCTACACCTGAACCTGAGTAGTTATACAGGCTATATAACTTTTATATTGACATAAACTCTGTTTAAAATACTTGCTGGCCTGCTGGAGATTTAGGAGAAACACTAAAGTTCATCAGCACCATCTGTCATATTCCTTTTAGCTAACAATATGTTCACTACTCTAAGATAACTATGTCACCTGTTTATTTGTTACTTTTAGCTAATCGGTATGCTAATACATTCACTGTGCATATGCCCCAAAATCCGGATGATACTGGATGAATATTCACTGTTACACAGGGAACGTTTGTATTCTGTCCAAAACATTATATTGTAGGAGACAGTAGGTCGTCTCCAGCAATCACTGACTGACTGAACCCAGACGACAGTGATGACTGGACCAACTGGAAGTCGAGTGCCTCATTTTCAGGACTTGGCAACGGAGGAAATGTTACTGCATATCAAACAATGTCACAGGATGTGGGGCGTGAATATTTATTTCATGAAGTGAAAGGATCAGCTGAACAGACACTGATGACATTGATTTGCATGTTGGTGCTATTATGTGATATGTGAGTTTAAGTTTATTTTTTATACTTCTAATATATTTATTCTTATTATTCTTCAGTGCTGACACCTAAAAGGCTGGTCTGGTCTGGACTGGTCTGGTTTGGTCTGGTCTGGTTTGGTCTGGACTGGACTGGTCTGGACTGGTCTGGTCTGGACTGGTCTGGTCTGGTCTGGTCTGGTCTGGTCTGGACTGGTCTGGTCTGGACTGGTCTGGACTGGTTTGGTCTGGACTGGTCTGGTCTGGTTTGGTCTGGTTTGGTCTGGTCTGGTCTGGACTGGTCTGGTTTGGTCTGAGGTATACCTCATGGCCCTGAGGCCCTGAGGCTTGTTATTATTATTGTTATAAGGACATCAGTGAAATCAAACTGCAGCCACACTGAACCAGAGTCACATTGTCAACCAGTCAGAAAACATTGTTTCTCTGAGTAAAATTAAGACAAGGTGAGCTAACTTCAGCTGTCATGGTGCAGATCAGGGTCTACATACAGCAGGAAGTCACTCCAGCTCTCCAGGTGGGAGTCGTAGCCGTGGGCCCCCAGAGGGCTGAGGGCTCCGGGGCCTCTGTAGAAGGCCGGGTGGTTGAGGTAGCAGACTGAACTCCTGCAGCTGGGCAGTGGGGGGCCTCTCCCTGGCCAGGGGCTCCCAGCCTTGGAGATTGTGGAGATCTTTCTCCTCTTCCTCTGGCTGGAGGCACGATAGCGGCTGTAGGGAGCCGAGTCTCCCGCAAAAACATGAGAGGAGTTCCTCCGGAGGCAGCGAGGGGCCCTGATAAGGGGCCGCGGCGTCGACGGAGGCTGGGGAGTTCCTCTCATCACCACCAGAGCGGAGGAGGAGGAGGAGGAGGACAGGGAGAAGTGCTGATCAGGAGACCCGGAGGCGTCGTCCTCCTCTTTGGCCACCTGCTCCGCCTCAGACAGCTGACTGTCTTCTGATTGGCTGTAGGTGGTGGTGGAGTAATCGCTGCTGTCATCGTCTCCATCTGAGTGGAGGCTGCTGGAGCGTGAAAACATCCTCCTGTTGTTGGCTCCGCCCCTCACCTCCAGCTGCTGTTCTCCGGCCGGTAGCCCCGCCCCCGTGCCCTCATCCTCCTCAGCCATCTGGATCAGACTGGCCAGCAGCATGGACGGACCCAGCAGGTGGGTGTCGATGGTCCGCAGCTTCCCCACCTTCTTCCTGCACACGGCGAACCTCGGGTTGAGGTTGGGGGTGGTGGTGCTGGAGCGCCTGCGAACGTGGCCCGTCCACTTGTTGTGCCTGGGTGCTTTTGCCAGACGCAGCCCTCCTGCACACGGCAGCCCCACCTGCAGCTGGATGCTGGAGTGCCGCCGCTGGGTCAGGGTGGAGGATGGCAGCCCGATGCTGGACCTCCGGCGGGCCTTGCTGGTTGGGACAGCCACGCTGGGCCTCCGCTGGCGGCAGGATTTGGCCTCAGCATCCACCTGCAGAGCAGCTTCTTTCCTCTTAAAGTGACGGCGGAAAAAAGTGTCCATGTTGGACGCAGCGGGTGGGGGGGGGGCAGACTCCTCTCTGGCTGTTGGGCGCAGAAAGCAGTTAGCATGGAGCGCAGAGCTGTTACTGGGTTACTGAGATATTAGAGATTATATCAAGGAAACATTAAGTATATCCTCGTCAGCAAAACATACATCAAAAAGTCAGGTTTCAGACTTATAGAGAGCCGAAGTGAAACGGTGACCAGGTCCTGTTCCAGAAGTACGAAACCTTTTCTAACAACGCTAATAGCTAAAAACCTTCCTCTGTAGCATTTTGGGTTTTACTTCTGCACTTCATGTTTCCCGACAGACGGATGACAGAAATGCAGAATGAGAGTTCGTGCTGAGAAGGAACAGAGACGATACAGGAAGTGACGTCATCACTTTGGCTCTCTATAAAACTATGAGATCACCACTTAAAGTCAGACAGGCCGTAGATTGGTCAACTGCAAATAGGAGGTATGGAAACATCAAATATAAACACATCTGTGCAGTTTCAGTATATATTAGTCTATATCTGACTAAACGTGTTAATCAGCCACTACAAATATGTGGCCCGCTAATCTAGGCCACTTTTCCACGTAATAAAATGAAATAAAAAGGCCGACTGACTGAAGTGTTGATGAAGTGACCCGGCATTTTAAAGTGTGTCAATAGGCTTTATACAACTGAGTCTTTTTTTAATCTTTCGTCCTGGATTCAGATTTAATTTCAGCCTTTGCTTGTGAACGAAACATAACACTAGAACCTTTGCGTGCACCATTATAAAGTCACAGTATCTTCTCTCTACCACGCAGCCCTGACAAACATTAGAAATATCACACTGAATTTTGCCCCTAAATGTCTGTTTGTCTGCCCTGCGATTGACTGGCGACCAGTCCAGAGTGTTTCCCTGCCTCTCACCCAGTGTTAGCTGGGATTGGCTCCAGCCCCCCCATATTGTTTTGATATTTTGGGTGGAAGGTGGAGGGCGTCGTGTGAATCACTGTGCTGACGCATTGGAGCTGGAGATGCACCACCTCCACCTCTTCTTTCATCGCGATCATGTTGCTAATTTCCAGAATTTACCAGAACACGTCGAGCAAACACCGACAGCCATCACTCCTCCTTGTTGTAAAAGAGGTCTCTCAAGCTCTAAAGCGCCATGTTACGGTGCGTCTTTGTGCAGAATTCCTCCTGTTACTGAGGCATCGGATCACTGCTTTAACCTGACAGAGGAACATGAATTATACAACACTCAGAGGACGAGTGGGGGTCTCTCCACGGGGCAGGTGGGAGCAGTAATTAAGGCCGCGGCTACCTGCTGGCTTCCCGCCCACCAAACAAATACATTACATCAGTGATTAGTCTGTGCCGACGGCGTCACCCGACAGTTCATGTGAGAGTCCAGCAACGTGGCGTTAAACATACACACGTACGGCACCTCCTGAAAATACAACGTGGATTTAGTTACTGAACTGACTCACAACAAAACAGACAAACTGTCACAACACAGGATTTAATTCAAGATTTAAATGTAACTTCCTGGATTCTAACGGCTCTAAACAAACTGCGTTTCGTCTGCAAATTGCATCTCTGCTTTTTGCTGATGACGTAGTTCTGTTGGCCTCATCAGGCTGTGACCTTCAACATGCACTGGGGCGGATTGCGGTCGGGATGAGAGTCAGCACCCCCAAGGTATCCAAGGTAAAGGAGTTTAAGTATCTCGGGGTCTTGTTCACGAGTGAGGGTAGAATGGAGCAGGAGATGGACAGGCGGATTGGTGCAGCTTCTGCAGTAATGCAGGCGCTGCACCGGACCGTCGTGGTGAAGAAAGAGCTGAGCAGGAAGACAAAGCTCTTGATTTATCGGTCGGTCTACGTTCCAACCCTCACCTATGGCCATGAGCTTTGGGTAGTGACTGAAAGAATGACATCGCGGATACAAGCTGCCAAAATGAGTTTCCTCCGAAGGGTTGCCGGGCTCACCCTCAGAGACCGGGTAAGGAGCTCGGACATCCGGAGGGAGCTCAGAGTAGAGCTGCTGCTCCTTCGCATCGAAAGGAGCCAATTGAGGTGATAAGGACGCCTCCTGGACGCCTCCCTTTAGAGGTTTTCCAGGCACGTCCAACTGGTAAGAAGCCCCGGGGTAGACCCAGAACACACCGGGGGGATTATATATCCCAACTGGCCTGGGAACACCTTGGGGTCCCTCGGGATGAGCTGGAAAGTGTTGCTGGGGAGAGGGACGTGTGGAGAACCCTGCTTAGCCTGTTGCCTCTGCGACCCGGTTCCAGATAAGCGGAGGAAAATGGCTGGATGGATGTATTTTATATTCTGTATTTGCTATTAATTTCTGAACTTCTGCTTTGCATGTTTCAGCGTCTAATAAAACTATAGTTTAGTCCATTATTTCATTGCTTAGCATGTTTTTTATTTTGAACCTGTTTTAAATTGTACCTGAAAATGTAGTATAATGGTGTCCTGCATGTTTTTTACTAACGTTAACATTCTTATAATTATTATCTGCATGCTTCTAACTGATAAATAGGAAACTGTCTCTGTTAAATAAAGCAGTAAATAAATGGAGGCTTTGCCGCAGCACATTGTGGTGAGCCTGGTCCTGCTGGATTTATGGATCATCGCGTCTCATCTGCAGCAGGGAAACCTCTCTATTTATAGACCTTCTCCTCACTTTCACTCTGCAGCCTCACCTGTCACCTGTCTGAGCAGCAGCCAGTCACAGCAATCAGGTGACCTTCTGATCAGAGGCTGGCCGACGGCCCACAGCTCACTGCAACATTCAACACCTGGCAACAGCTTCAAGTACTCAACGCAGGTACAAGTTACAGTACCACGGTGCACAGTACACACAGTGCACAGTGCACACAGTACCACGGTGCACAGTACACACAGTACCACAGTACACACAGTACCACGGTGCACAGTACACACAGTGCACAGTACGCACAGTACCACGGTGCACAGTACGCACAGTACCACGGTGCACAGTACACACAGTACCACAGTGCACAGTACAACACCCTTCTTTTGTGAAAACTAGTTTGTACTGTTGTTACACAGTATTGGGCTGCAGCTAAAGACAAGCACTATAGCTGCTTTTGTCCTTTTTTAATATTTGCTTTTTAAATCCCGTTTTCTGCTTTTTACACTTAAGTGACTGAAAAGAAAGCGTAAGTAGAGAACTTGAGAATAAACATATTCGGCGTATGAGGTTGAACCACAGCAGCCTTATCGGTCTCCGTCTGCTCAGCATGAAACCAAACAGAGAATAGGAGCTGGGGCCCCTCGCTAACCATGATGCTATTGTTGGTTTGACAAACAGCAGCTGATAAACTGCTGCAACATGTGGACACACAGAGATAACCAGTCACAGGTTATCTTACAGACATCGGAGGACTCAAACACAGTAACGAGGGACGCTGGGATTTCTTCTCAACTTGTTCAGTCGAATAGCATCCTGATTATAATGTGGTGTCCTGATAAACTGTCCAGGTGTCTAATCTACATGGAGCACAAGTCCCAAACCAGAAGACATTCAGCTGACCATCATGTGAGACGAGGAAAGATGCAAATGCTCACATTTTGAGAAGCTGGAATCATGAAATATTTACACTTTTGCTTGAAAAAGACTTAAAAAGATACATTTATTATCAAAATTGTTGCCTTAGTTGATTAATGTGATCTCTTTTTCAAGCGTCCTGACCAAAATATGCAGCAATAACATGTTGGACAAATATCACAAACCATACTGAGACTCTGCAGCCATGCTAGCAGCTAGCAGTTAGCTAACATGCTCACAGCGACAATGCTAACATGCTGATGTTTAGCAGGTATGTTTACCATCTTAGTTTAGCATGTTAGCACGCTAACATTAGCTTGTTAGCAGTAAACAGCACAGCAGTAGTCTGGCTCTTCTAACCAGTGCTTCACTAAATCAGGTCGCACCAGTCAAACATCAGAAACGTCTCAGCTGGTAAAAACTTCAGTGACGTGTAAATGCGTTGCTAGGAAACACCTGTAGTGCTGTCCAATCAGGAACAGCCAACTATGTAAACAGGAAGTCACTGGAAGCTAGCCTGTGATGCTACAAACATGACAGCAGTTTTACAGGCTAAAAGATAAATCTTAGTTTTATTTGTGAGTGTTTCACAGCTAGTTGCATTGATACAGTTTATAATGAGATGGAAACATCTGGTCATGCTAAGCTAACTGACGATACTCGTCTAGTCAAATGTTATCAGCATAATTTTACATCTGTTGTGTTATTTTAGTGAAATGTGATTGAAACTCTTCCAGACTGACGTCATTATTAAACAGCATTGATCAGGTTTCAGGTCCGAGACGTCGACCGTCCTCCAGATGACCTCTGCTACTCTAAGCAGATCAGATATTAGCGTGCTAACGTTAGCTTTGTCAGTTAGTGGCTGTAAATATTTAGTAACAGCTAGTTACCGAGCTGCAGCCTGGTTGCATTTAGTGGTGATAAAACTGAACTCAGTAAACTCTGACGGTCAGCACGAGAAAGTCCAGAACCAGCTTTATTATGTTAACAGGTCCTCTGATCCGCCTGCTGAGTGCGGAAAATAGATGCAGCGGTGGGATCTAGTGGGAACGACAACTATCGATCCGGATCAAACTGTGAGTCTGTAGAAAACTCAGCAGCTCTGACACCAAACACACATCATCATCATTATCATCATCATCACACTGCAGCCGCTGCTTATCTCTCTGCAAACAACATTGACCTTCTTTTGTCCAACAGCAGTTTACATCATAAGATGGCAAACATTGTCAAAACTCGCATAAAAGTCACACTAAAGGAGTTTGCTCTCCTGTATCAATCAATCAAATGTCTAATGTTTAATCAAACCTTTCCACATACTCACCGTGAAAACACAAAGCACACAGATTCAGTCCGACATAAATCATGGACACGTTAAACAAAGTTATGTGTAAAATGAAATGAAAGCCTGACACAGTAGAACCACACTAAACAATCGTTTCTGATTTTATTGAAGTTCTTGCACTGTTCCTCGGGTTTAGACAACATTAGATATTTGAAAAGTTTGCTTTTTTCTGTCAATGAAAAAAGGATTTTGCGCAGCAGAACAGAGGTGAAAGGTTAACACAGGCACCAGCCTGAGGAGATTATCGCCCAGCTCTAATTACAATACGTCCTACAGATTTAAACACCCAGAATATCACAACTCATGTCAACATGTGGCCGTCAAATAACTGCAGAAGTGTAATCGCTGTCATTCAGTCAGTGATCTAACAGCGAGGTCGCACACAGACAGAGAAGATACAGGTACCAACTCCTGAAACAGCACAGGAAGAAAAATCACAGCTCTGACTTTAGAGAAACCACAGAGAGAAGGAAGCAGCTCAGATCTGTTTAGTTTCATACAACCTGAGAGGAAGCGTTCAGCCGGTCCTGATGGATGAAGAGGAAAAACACGCCGAGGCAGAGCGAGAGAGAGAGAGACACTAAGCTGCTGTTTTAAAATAACTCTTTAACTCGGGAGCTAAATCTGCTCTCAGCGCAGCTTCGCGGAGGACCGAGCGGCCGAGCCAGGAGCAGCTCACCCACAGAGCTGATTCAGGAGCAGCTCGTCCTTTTGTAAGCGCTCACTTCAGTGCAGCTTGTGCAGAGATGAATGGAGCCGCCGGCCCACTCCGACATCCCAGAATACTCTTCATTAACACTTCAAGGCTCTGGCGCTGCTGCATTATGGATCCAATTAAACAAAAGTGAAATGACAGGAAGCCGCCTGCATGTTAATGATGAGACGCTGTGCTGCTCCACCTGACAGTTCAGCTGAACAACACGGTGCTCAGAACTCAGAACTGAGGTCAGAAGAAGCCAATTCTGTTGGTTGCTCTTGGTGTCACTGTGGAGCGGCTGTCACGGCAACCAGCCCAACGTTTCCTTAAAGATCCCAGATGATCCCATTCATGAAATTTATGTCAAATATTTTCCGAGGTCAGGGTGAAACAATATAATGATCTTTGTGATGCACAAACTTTTAAACCTTTAATTAACCAGGAAAGCCTCGCTGAGACATCGCCGCATTATTTTCATCGTCGATTAATCCGACAATTCTTTTTCGATTCATTGATTTAAAAGGAAACGGATGCAGAAAATATCGAGGAAGAAAAGCACAAGTTGACATGTAGAAATATCTTTTTGTGTCGGACCAAAACACAAAGATAGAGGAAGAGAAGTGGATGCCCACATTTGCGAATCTCAAACCATCAAATGAAAAATGATGCAACCATGCTAGCAGCTCTGTTCGCTACATGCTAACCTCAGAATGTTAACAGGTATAATGTTCACCATGTTCACTGTCATGTGCTAATGTTAGCATGCTAACATTAGATTTTAGCATTCAGCCATTTAGTTTTTCTTGTGAGAGACATTCTAAACAGAACAGTCTAAACCTGAGAAGCAGAGGCCGAGATACCCTGACTACATTTCCCATGATGCACCTGGACAGAGTCCTTCATTAGCGCCTCCCTGCCTGATAAACAGCTGCGTCTTTCAAAGTCCTCTCCTCCAGTTTGGAACACAGACTGGATGTTAGATGTTTGTTGTTGGTCTCCGAGCCCAAGCTGACATCACCCTGATGACATCACTATGACATCACATCACCCCGATGACATCACTATGACATCACCGGGGTTATTTCCTCCTCCAGAGCCGCAGAGACGTCATACAGCTGTTACAGCTGTGGAGGACTATGCATGAGGAGTAAAGTGAGTTTGTCGTGTAAGGTCTGACACGTTAACCTGCTCAACACGCAGAGTTCCTCTCCTGCGGACGGCGACGCCCTGCTGCTACTTTTTAAACGAGGAGGCAGATTCTGCAAGAGGCTTAAAAGATCAGCTGCAGCTCCTGGTTGGATGGCAGCCGTGTGGCTGACGGCTGCCATCACTGACCTGCACAGGCTATTTAAAACCAGCTTCCTCTACATTACTGCTTCAGACACAGCTGCGAAGTAACTAAGTACATTCACCAAGTACTGCATTGAGGTACTTTTCCTTTACTTGAGAATTTCCTTTTTTTTGCTACTTTAATTTCTACTCCCCCACAGTTATCTGACAGATGTAACTAGTTACTTTACAGATTAACATTTTACATATAAACACACAGCTACAGATTAAACCAGGGGTTCCCAACATATACACAAGTAAAACAAAAGATACAGTCTAACAGTAGTATCTCAATAGTGATGTAGAACCTCAAGGTACCTCAGACTTTCTTTGTAAATCTACTTTTCTTTCTGCCGCTGATCTTTTACATCATTCATGAGGCGACGTGCTGCACTGAAACCTGAAATTAGAGCTCAGTGATGGACAAATGGAGGAAGAAGAAACTTCGATTATTGTTCAATAAAGTGTTCGATCATCTTTAAAGTATCATCAGTTGGCAAATTAAGTACATTTACTCAGATACTTTGACTTTACTTGAATATTTCCATTTTCTCCTCCACTACTTCTCAGAGGGAACTTCTGAGAGTACTTCTCCCATCAACATGTACAACAGATGGAAAGATGAACGACAAGAAAAAAGTTAAACCTGCTGAGTTCTGTCAACAGTCTGCTGGCTGATCTGTTAAATATTTCACTCCTCCATATTGGATTCCACTTAAATAATGCCAGTGTCCAGTTGCAGCAAGGCTAGATTACCGAAGAGGTAAAGTGGATGTCTGGGCCCCCACACCCTGTCCCCCGGGGGCCCCACACCCTGTCCCCCGGGGGCCTCACAGGGCTGAAGACTCCACATTCACCATGTGATAATTACTTTGTGATTAACTGCAGGTCTGTTCGGTCGTCCTGTATTCAGTCACTACAGACAACAGAAACCTTAATGACGGAGACCTGAAGGGGGCACTCTGCAGCCTGAGGCCTGCTCAGAGCTCAGGTCTGGTTTCCATGGCTTTATTATTGTCCCACTGTTACACAGTGCATGAGCCATTAATCAATAAGTTATACAGGCACAATGCACCAAAAGTGTGAGAGACAGAGGATCAATAGAGGCCCCTATAGTCTAATCAGCCAATCAAAAACATTTTATAGCCTGAATAATAAAATACATGTGAGGTCAGGTTTGTAATAGTTTACTACACCGTCAACCTTCTGTCCAAATAATCATTATTCACTCTGACCTCTTCTCGGAATTAGGTTTCTAGTTGAAGCCACAAAATGTCCCTGGGCCACCGCGGCCCCTGGATCACACGGCCCCTGGATCACACGGCCCCTGGGTCACCGCGGCCCCTGGGTCACCGCGGCCCCTGGGTCACACGGCCCCTGGGTCACACGGCCCCTGGATCACGCGGCCCCTGGATCACCGCGGCCCCTGGATCACCGCGGCCCCTGAGCTTTGATCCTGCTCCGCTTTCATGGTGAGGAAAAGTGATTGTGGACCAGGTGAAAGTAAGACATCAGCTGTCAGCCGACACCAACGTGATTAATAAATGTGATCAGGACGCTGAACTGCTGCTCATTATACCACAAATACAGTCACTATAATCAATACTTGATTCACTGCAGGTAATCACTTCATGTCCGTCACCAAATGAAAGTGAACAGTGCCTTTTCTTTTCTTTGGCTGCTTCTGCAGGAGCTGCAGGATGATGTGATGTTACTGTGCTGCCCTCTGCTGGTCACAGCGTTTACTGCCACCGACTTCAGACTCACATGAGAAATTATTTCACCAACAGCGATTCAAATCAAATCTTCTCAGGTTCATTTGACCTTTGACCTGTGATCTTTCTTTCCTTCCTGCCTGCTTTATACTTCATCTCTCTGTGAGACTGCAGAGAATCAGCTGCTCCACAAGTCTCCTCCTCCACCTGCTCCTCCTCCTTGTCGGGTTCACCGACATCTTCCAGCACCCCTCCTTGTTCTCCTCCAGGTGCCCCTACTCCTCTTTTTTCTCTGCCTCCTGCCCCCTCCTAGTCTTCCTCTTCTTTTTCTTGCTGCTCCTCTTTTCTCTCCATATGGACCTCCTACTCTTTATGTTTTTCCTCCTCCTCCTGACCCTCCTTGTACTCTTCTTCTTCCTCCTCCTGACCCTCCTAGTCCTCCTCCTCCTCCCTGAGAGCCAGCGTACCTCCTGGACCAAACTATTTATAGAAGCAGGGCAAGTGAGTGACAAAGATAGCCCAGGAAATGGGTCTGTGTAATCCCTGGGTCCACACACACACTTACATACAAACGTCAACTGAACACTAGTTAGTTTCCTGACGTAAAAAAGGAAAATATAAATTAAAAAACACTTAAAGGCTCAGTTCACTCTAATTACATTAAATATGTTTCCGCTGAAGAATCCAGGCAGTTTAGTTTCATGTTTGGAGATTTAAGTGTCAGCGGAACCGAAACACCGACCCTGTGATGGCTGGATGAGCCGTCCCCATCGTATCACCACCGAGGCTGAAACCTGCCCTCATGAAACCAAAACTACCTGCATGAGGAGAAATAAAAACGGGTTTTCTGCAGCACATATAGAAAACAGCGCGGTCATGAAGCTGATCATTTAAAAACACGCACAGAGTCATTTAGATTAGCAGCAGAGAATAAGAGCTCTTTTCCTCGGCGGCTGGAGTCAAATTAAATTCTAACTGAGTTTGCGTTAAACTAAACTAACAAAGGTCTTGAAACTGTTTCCTGGTGTGTTCTGGAGCAGGTCAGAGGTCATCATGTGAGTCAGTAAATAACCAACATCAGTGATGCTGTTTAACAACATCAGGTTTCCTCCATCTTACGACACCACTTCTCCTCTGCCTGTCCACACGTTACATTGACCAACAGCAGGCGAGCTCAGCGCCTCCCTGACAGCCTCCCCTCACCTGCTCAGGTGTTTGGAATCCTCACACACTTCTTTTTTGTTTGTTTCAGATGATCCAAGAGGAGGAGAAGACCTGGACCGTGGTGGACCAGCGTTTCTTCTCAGGAAGCTTCCTCACCGAGGATCTGACAGCATGTTTCCTCATGCTGAGGGAAGGTGCTTCAGTGCTTCCTTTCCTTTAGCCATCCTTTACCAATGGAAAGGAGATAACGCCATCCCACAATTCCTTGTGGCAGCAACATTTAAAGCGACCACGGCAGCCCCCGTCAATAACATAACTACGTACCCTGGTGTGAGTTCCATCCTTCACGTTTCCTTGAACCTCTTGAAGGTTTCCACCGAGGTCACAGAAAAGTGTTTAAAGGACGCCATCTTATCCAATTCAATTCAGCTTTATTTATACGGCGCCATAAGTTATCTCGGGGCTTTGTCATGCAGAGCAGGTTTAGACAGTCTTGTTCACTGTTGGACGGCAGGCCAGGATCTGCATGCAGCCTGAGAGATTCAACTCAGGGCAGGTAACACCGTGTGGCCCCGCCTCAATCAGTGATGTCATTTGATCAACTGTCAAATTTGAAACTGCTGTGACATCACGGAGGGGGGCGTGGCCTGTCTCAGAGTGAAACAGAATAAGACCAGAGGAGTCCGTTACACCCTGCAACATCTGATCCTGTGTGTGTGACGCACCACCTTCAGACTGAGACTAAACTTCTAACTAAATTCAAATAAAGTCTCGGAGCAGCCGTCTCTTCAGACCAGATGTTGTCAGCTGCTCCAGCTGCGTGTCCATGACAACAGCACATCCTTCACTAAAATAAGAAACTGCACCTCAGTGTGTTCAAACACTCCACATGTACAGAAGTACTGGTGTCGAAGCATCCAGAGTACACGTGCAGGTTTTGTGGAATTAGTGAGTTATCAGAAAATGAACAATTCTCATGATTATTAATAATCAGAACCAGAACAAGACGTCTGAAGGCGATTGGAAGCTCAGAACAGCTGCTACATGGACCTTGGGTCCGTCAGCTACAGTAAACAGTAAATACTGAATCCAGATTAATTCACAATGACGAGATTTGTTACCTGAAATGTGGAAACGTGAGCTTCATGATTCAGTTTATTTCACATTTGTGATTGAATAAGAATCTTCAAAATAACTTCTGTCGAAACACAAAGCTGCAGAGTAAAAGTACTTATTTACTTTCTTTCATTATTAAACAGTTTTAAATGCGAAAGAAGAAAATAATCTCTGGCTTTGTAGTTTTCTTGGTGCCGATACTTTACACTTTCTGTAAAATATAGTTTTAGATTTTACTTAATGACTCTAGTGAACATTCATTAACTTTCCCACCAATAAGTTGAATTAAACCTGACCGACTTCATCTCCTGCTACTGAAAAACATCTCTTTTAACCCAAATGCAACGTGAACCGCGAGTGATTTGAGTTCTTGAGGAACAGGTTTGGTGTCCGGCGGCGGAGAATTTAAACGCTGTCTCGTGACCTTTGATTGGCTGTTACTCGTGTAAACAGTGTGAGCTAATACGAACCTTCAACAACACTGCAAACAGTCAGAACACACCTCAGTTCTTTATGTGCAAAATGTGAGTTTGCAGTTAATATTTTAGAGGAATGGCTCCGGTTATCAAGGAGAAGATACGTCTGTTTTTACATTCTGGAAGAAGAAAGAAAGCACCTGAGGTTCGTCTACATAAAAGGTTCAGAAAGCCTTAAAAGATCCTTTTTTCTGAATGAGGTTTAAAGTTCATCAGACCCTGCAGCTGGATGTTTGTGCAGATGACAGATATGCTGCATAATCCCTGATAATCACTGATACTGCAGGTTTCTCTACAACAAAGGCTGCATGTGGATCAGTCAGTTTAACAGACGTGACTGAGCACGTACACCACCAGGCTGGTTCTCTACAGCTGAACGGACTTTAACATGTTCGGTCCGATGTCAGGCGGCAGTGAAGGAGCTGAGAGATCTGCACTATTGCTGCAAACAGGAGCAACTATGGATGCTATTACACTTCGTCCTGAGGGGAACATGGGGATCATGAACGATGAACCACATTTCATCACAATCCATCCCGTAATAGTTGTTGACATGTTTCAGTCTGGATCAACACACCTAGATGAGCGTCCAGAGAGCCACACTGCTAGCATGTAGCACGGCTAAAAGTAGAATGAATAAACGTCAGTATTTCGGATGTCAGAGTTTCAGTGTCTGACCACAGAGGCCGTCGCTCACGAGCGGCAGTGTGGAGACGTACAGACATCGGACAGTACAGACGTACAGACATCGGACAGTACAGACGTACAGAACGTGTCCAATCTTGAACAGCAGCTTTACAATATAAAGTGCGACGTCTCCTCTGAGACAGAAAAACTTTTAAACTCATCAGTGAGACACTCTGTTGTTCCCTCATCACCAGCAACTGCTGCTGCCCCAACAATCACTACAGACCCACATGTGGATTCATCCACCGCTGAAAATAGTCCCCAACAAATGCTCTGTTTCCTCCTGTTGGTTTGATTAAAACTACAGCGAGCAGCCAGACAGGAAGTCAGACAGGACACAGAGCCACAGACAGGAAGTCAGACGGGACAGAGAGCCACAGACAGGAAGTCAGACAGGACTGACATGTTGTTGGTTTGGGTTTGCATGTGAGATTTAAAGACTCTAAGGAAATACAGAAGACCACCACAGTTCTCTTTTAATTTAAAGTATATTTGCTGATAAACCAGGTGCCAGTTTTCTGATCTGGACTCTTCAGATCAGCTGACGTCGGCATCAAATGCTCAGAATTATTTCACATGTTTGAAATGTGGTTTCAAAATCATAACATTGGGGGGGGCAGCCGAGTCCTTGGACACCTGCAGATTGAATCCTTGTTCTCTGGAGTGAAAAGTTCCCTCGAGGCTCTAAAAGTGTCCGTTTGTAATTAATTGCTGTGCCAGCTCGTTAATAGCGGCTCTAATTAGCTGCCGTGGAGATTAAATGAGCCACCTGACTGAACCTGAATCTGCACCTTTTTATTCACAGCGGAGCATATTTAGGATCTGACTCTGCACCGCTTTAACCTGCACACCCACCCAGACCCTTCACTGAAGTACAAGTACCAATATAACTACATGGAAATACTCCATTACAAGTGCAAGTCCTGCATTTAACATTTCACTTAAGAAAAAGTTATCAAAAAAGTACTCAGAACGCCCTATCAGTGTTTTCATATTATAGTATATTATAGAGTTCTTGGGCGGTTTATGAAGTATATAAGTACTGACAGTATAAAGTATATAAAGTGAATGATAGATCCAATAAAGTAGCAGCAGCTCATTAACAGACAGTGAGCAGCACTGACTAACACACAGCGATGACTTACTCAGAAACTAAACAGGAAGTCAGGCTCGGTCACATGACACAGCAACGATGCATCATGGGTAAAGTGTCTATGAACACAACATCTTACATGTGGAGCTCCGGCAACTATCCTGATAATCGATGATTAGTTAAAGGACACGTTCGCAGTTTCCCGTCCGTCTTTAACTGCAGTCGTTGGCTGCTGCTGCACTTTGACCGACGTCTGCATCAGTCTGCACGACGTGCGACGTGATGCAGGACGAGTCGCAGTTTCTCAGGTGGAAATCTTCCACAAAGACAAAGTTTCAGTAGATTTCCTTCTTTCGGTTTCTGGTTGAGCTGCAGTGGAAGAACGGAAACACGAAGCTTTAACTTTGGAAAATCTCCACTTGCCGTGTGAGTCGTCTCTATAAATAAATACCAGAAGCAAAAATGTCCCAAAATTAACTTGTTCCAGCTTCTTAAATGTGAATATTTACCGTTTTTAATTCTATGGCATTATAAATGAATTCTCTTTGGATTTTAAACGTCACTTTGGCCTTTGGGAAGTAACGATTAGTCATTCCATCAATTAGGAGAAATTAATTGTGTATTTTAATGATCGATTCATCATTTCAGTCAGTTGTTCAAGCAGAAATGTTCTTGAATGTGAGGATTTGCAGTTCGTTCACATTTTATAAACTAAAAGATTAATTTCGAAGATAATCGGCAGATTACGTAATGCGTTTTATTTATCAGTCAACAGTCTGAAACTGGGAGGTTGTGCAGAGGAGAGCTGCCATTTTGGTTTCCTACTCTTCTGTCTTGATGCAAGTTTGTGTTTTAATATCAGCGTCACGTTTCTGTGAAAAACACTGAAGGATGAAACTGTGGCTTTGCTTCCTTTTGGTCTGGCAGGTTTCACTATTGTTTCTGAGGCCAGTGATTCAACCTCACACTTTACATTCAGTTCGGTGTCACTGCGTCAAACTGCAAAGAAACAGCCAGTGGATATTTCTGTTTGTTGATCTGCAGGTGACTTTCCGGATGAATTATTTGCTCTAGGAACCTGTGAGAAACATCCTGGAACACGACTTCGACAGATGTCCTCTGAAGGGATCAAGATGCAACTCACTTTAAAGCCTCACGTGTGGAGACCAGGAGTTTGCAACTGTATCGTGTTCAAAATGTGAAAGCGTGCGTTCAGAAACCCAAAGACACTCAGTTACAGTCGCTTCAGCTCCCATTCTGCTTCGCTGCTCCAGCCAGCCTCTCCATCAATTAATGTGCGTTTCATTTTTGCGTCAGAATTACAGGACACACAATAAAACCACGTATAGACTGCTGGAGCTTCGTTCATGTAGTTCGTGATCTGAAGGTGGCAAAGAACGACTTGAAACAGAAGGACAACATAGACGCTGCTGAAGGCCGGACATCGACTAAATACTCAAACCTTTTTATTAAGTAATGATGCCAAAGAACAAATGCATTTTCACTGCGCTCCGACAGAGCCGAGCCCGCTCACCGACAGAACGTCCTGTTTCTAAACGTGAGGTTAAGACACGCATCACTTCCTGTGCGGCAGCAGAGGATCAGCTGCTGCTCTCAGAGGGGAAGTTGCACAGACATGTTGTATGTGTGCGAGCAGCTGACACTCACCTCCTGCAGAAGATCCTCAGGCCGGTGAAGGTCCTGCTGGGGTGGTGGCAGCGGGGGGCGGGGGCTGCAGAGGGCAGCTCGGCGGTGGAGGCTGGGGAGGATGAGGTGGAGGAGGAGGAAGAGGAGGCCACAGAGGTGGAGGTGAAGGGCCCCTCTCCTCCATCCTGAGCAGGCTGCTCCTCCTCAGACTGCTGATCCATGGCCGCCTGACGGAGCTCCCTCTCTGCTGCTTCTCTCACACACTCAGCTGGCTGGAGGTCAGCGTGGAGCAGCAGCCAGCCATTCTGACAGCTTCACCCTGCAGCTGCTCCAACTTCAGTTAGCCGATACAGGAAGTACAGCTTCTCTGCTGAGCTTCAGTTTACACCAGGAAGCTGCAGAAGTCAACAGCAAAAGCAAGTCTTCTGTGTTTCAGCCCAAAATAGGAAGGAGATGGAGGGAGGAGGAGGAGGAGAAGAGGGCGATTGCTTTTCTCTAAACTCGCTTCCTTCCTTCCTTCCTTCCTTCCTTCCTTCCTTCTCCTAGCCCTCCCAGCCTGAGGAAGCCTCTCTCCTCCTCATGCTGTCTGAACAGAGCTGCTCTTTCTCTGCACAGCACTCGCTCAGCAGCAAATCCAGGAAGTTTGAACCAGTGACAGGAAACACAAAGCAGACTCTGTAGAAGGAGCTGCTCTTCTTCTTCTCCTCCTCCTCCTCCTCGTCTTTGTCGACCTGTTGCTTCTCCACTTCACAGTTTTACTTTCTCTGCTCTGTTCTCTCCGTCCTCTTTACTTTTATCTCAGCTCTGTGGCTCTCCCTCTCTTTTTCTTATGCCCCACCCACCACCAGCTCTCCCTGCTCTGATTGGCTGAGAGGGAGAGGTGAGTGCTCTGCCACCTGCTGGTGCTTCTGAGACTGTGCAGCTGCTAAAAAAAGAGGAGGAAATGAACTAATTTTCTCCTCTCAGAGCTGCAGCAGCAGCAGCCAAGAACAGACCAGACTCACAAGAAGCAAGCGAGGCCTCCGTGTTGCCTTCTTCTTCTTCTTCTTGTTTAAGCAAAAACAGCCAAAAGAAGAAGGCTGCAGGTTTGAGATGTTAAGTAGAAGCACATTTACATATTGTGAACATGAGAGCATTGCTCTGTGTGGAAACGGCAGCCTGCCTCTCACTTGGATCACATGTCTGAAGCCCTGCTCTGCACTGTGCTCCCCTCCCACATAGCTTTTACATAAAGATGGTGAACCAGCCCACACTGGGAGAGAGAGAGAGCGTACTGCAGTAAAGCAGAGGTCGCACGGCCGCAGCGAGACCCACGCAGAGGCCTTCACCACGTGCACGGGCGGCTTCATCCCCTGGGTTCCCGCTCTGAGGTGGAACTGAAGGATGAGCGCGGCTTATTTTTGGCAGCCAATTAAAATGGAGGACGGGTGCTGAGATTGAGTCCTTTCTCTTAAAAAGATCCATCCGGACACGTTTCCATACAAATAATACACCCTGCCGCGACTGATCCTTTGTTTCCGATGCGGTTTTACAAAACAAGGTTCAGTTGCCTTTAAAATATTTCTAAAATTCTCCTGAAAAATCACGAATCTGAATATGTAAATATGGTTCATTATGCTAAATAGTTTAACATTGAGACCTTCTTGGTTTCTATGATTCCTGTGTGAAGGGAGGGCCCCTCTTCAGCTCGCCTACAACACTGTGCAACACAAGCTAACATTAGCTTAGCAATGTCAACAAGCACCCAACACAGAGTGCAACACACGTAGCTTGCTTGCTAACATGGATGAATTGCTAGCTAGCTAACATAACAAAATACTAAAACACTTGAGTGGATAACGTCAGCTAATTCACCCAGACTCTCGGAGACGATCTGGCTGGTAAATTGTTTATCTTGTCAGTTTGCACATTATCATCTAACGCTACGCCAGATCCAGGCAGCTCAGCGGAGTTGCAGCTAGCTGTGACAGCTGACTTAGCTGCGTGGCATGGATCTGGTGTTGGTTGGCTGATAAAGTAATTTTCAAACAGAAACATAGTTAGCATCATGTAGCCAGCGGTCCAAATAAAATATAGGAACATTACAGATGGTAACGTTGTTCTGAGAACACTCGATATGTCCGATCACTGCTTTGGACCATGCTCAGGATGCAGTTCACCGAACGGCCACCAGGTGTCATTAATAACAAGGACATAGAAACTTTACTTCTTCCTCCACTGAACAGCCCATGATGATGATGATGATGATGCACGTCCACTGTGGGGCAGCTGGTCCTGGAAGCTAGCAGATTGTAGGCTAGCGTTAGCACCTCTGTGCCAGCAACTAACGATTACAACCAATAACAAATTACATGTGAGCAATACATGAATTAATATATTAAATAATATAATATTTATGAATTCATTCATTTGTCCACAGTGTTTCTGCGTATATCACGTCAACCTTCAGCACGTCCTGTACCAGAACTATCACCGACTCCCGAGTTGTTGTTCCGACTTGAGGGTGACTTTTCCCAGTGAGGAACTAATTATTCTGACAGTACGCGAATGCAACATGGCTGCAGCTCGACACTAGAAATTTAAGTCACTTCCATTGTTCCATTGTGGCAGGGATCTCAGAGGCTGAACAATAAGATCAGATCAATGTGCACGAGTAGAAACCATTAAAGATAAGTGATAAAATGTGTTTTTGGGTGAACTGACCCTTTTCCACCTTCTTTAGGTTTCAGTGGGACCTGAGATCCGGAGTTCTGACCTGCAGCAGCACTCTGCTGATATCAGAGTGCTGTTATCTAACACTGCGGAGGCCAAACGCTCCGCTCAGGGCTGAACAAGTGAACGTTGTTGATGCGTCGGCTCAGCCTCAAACGCTTTTTAACCTTTATTCCTGCAGAGGAATCGTGTTCAGCGCCGGGCTCCTCTGCAACCGTACGCTGCAGTCCAACGTGCTTTATGGCGTTTTACCTGTTAGTTTCACATGCTAATATCAATATATGTTATTAGAAATATATTGAAAACTAGATATAACAACTACTATATTTAAAAATACCTCTATAAAATGAGTATTGTTCTCACTGATTTGTAGATTCAGATTTACACTTTTTGTCAGCTGGCAACATTCCTGGCCTGTGAATCCTCAAAGTGAAGCAACTTGTGACCTGTCAGACATTTGACCACAGAGGGACGTCTCTTTCCTGTATCGTATCAATTTAAGGATTTTTACGGATAAGGTGTCCCGAAGAGTAAAAAGTATCCAGTATTTTAAGAGCCAAATGTAGACATTAGCGATATATGAAGGGTCTTTCATTGTAACCCTGATTTCACTCCCTTTATATACAGCCTTTTTTATATATTATTATTTTCAGAATAAAGGCTACTCAGAAATATTATCACTTTGCATGTGAGTTGCATTATACATGTTCTGGGGCTACACGTCTACAGATTTGCATCCCACAGTAAATCTGTGTTTATTAGGCCGTGCTGATGAGACAGATGGTGTTTGACAGTGAAGAACACATGATGATTGTCAGAGCTTATTCATCTTAAGAAGGACAAGGATTCCTCAGCACGTAAAGGAACTCTTCATCCTTCACTTCATCACAAACACCTGGAGATACGAGGTTTTCACTGGACAGGAAGTAAGTTATCTCTGAGATGTAGCAGAGTAGAAGTATTAAGTGGCATAAAATGGAAATTCTGTAGTAAAGTATAAGTACCTTGAAGTGCAGCACTTGAGTAAATGTACTGAGTTACATTTCATCACTGCTTGTACTTTTTCTTTGCTGTAAAAGAACAAAAGCTCTGGCAGCTTCTCTCCGCCCTCCCACTCAGTCCGCGAGGGCAACGCCTTCAAACTGGTGATGCATGCTGGGAAGTGTAGTGTAGTCTGCAGCAGGCTGATGCAGAGTGGGCAGATTAAAAAAAGAGATTACAGATCTTTGTCACAAAAGTTACATTCCAGTGGTGGAAGGTAACTAAGTACATTTGCTTTGAGGTATAACCTGAGTATTTCCAGTTTCTGCAACTTTATAATCTTCTATTGTACTTTTGAAATTGCTTTTCAGATCAATAACGTAAAATATAATTAACAAATAAATGATGATGCAGTATTACAGACTTTATTGTACTATGATGTGGTGGTAATGTTCATTAAAGCACAAAGGTACATCTGTTATTTTGTCATATATATTTTCGTTTTCAGTGTAATTGTTCACAGATGTGGCTGAGAGGGTAGTGTGGTCATCCTTTAACCCCAGGGTTGGTGGTTCGATCCCAGCTCCTCCTGTCCACATGTCGAAGTGTCCCTGGGCAAGACACTGAACCCTGAGTTGCCCCCAGTGGAGGCAGCATGGCAACTGTGTCCTGTGTGTTTGACTGTGATTGACTGGCCACCAGTCCAGCGTGTCTCCCTGCCTCTCGCCCAAATGTTAGCTGGGATTGGCTCCAGCCCCCCCAGTGACCCTTTGGGATAAGCACTATGGAAAATGAATGCTCACAATTCCCATCAAATCAAATAAAATGTGTATTTTCAATAGGAAATCACTGCTCGTGTATTTATTCTGGGTGACAGATATTGTTGAACGTCACCGTCACTGAAAATAAAGTGAAACTATATTTTTTGAGCACTTTTGAAGGTTACGTATCACCGTCTGTCACCGGATTTGGACTGTTTTTGTGTGGCGGTCTTGTGTTGGGGTGTGTTAGTCCAAAGTGAGGGGTTAACTTTCAATGAAAAAATCATGAATATGACATAAAACATGTTGTGCAGGACACAGCTGGCCTCTTGCTGCATAATCACATCAGCCTGGTTGTGTTCAGGCTGCTCAGTGGCTGCAGTAACTGGCCTGGAGCAACTATCAGCACACACACACAACCTGCAGGTTACTGTAATCTCATTACTTTTCCTAGTGACACGGGCACATAATGCACTGCTGGTGGATGTTCAGTAAGTACATTACAGGTGGAAACACAGAGAAACGTGCTGATGACAGATGGATTAGAAAGACTCTGCAGGAAGACAGTAGGTGGCGCCACCATCAGGTCAACATGTTAATTCAATCCAATTCAGTTTTATTTATACAGAACCACTTCACAACAAAGTTATCTCATAGCACTTGGTCATAAAGAGCAGGTCCAGACTCTTTATTACAGAGACCCAACAATTCCACCACGAGCAGCACCAGGAGACAGTGGCCAGAACCAGAACCAGAACCAGCTTCTGGGTGGGCGCTCATCTGCCTCGACCGGTCCGCATCCACAGATCCGGAGGCAGAATAATAAGATGTGTGTAACGTGTCCCTCCATCACTGCTCTCCTCCATCACTGCTCTCCTCCCTCCATCACTGCTCTCCTCCCTCCATCACTGCCCTCCTCCATCACTGCCCTCCTCCATCACTGCTCTCCTCCATCACTGCTCTCCTCCCTCCATCACTGCTCTCCCTCCATCACTGCCCTCCTCCATCACTGCTCTCCTTCCTTACATAAAGAGTTATGAAACAGTGAATATTCTGTGTTGGTTCATGTGGTCATGAGTCACTTCCTGCGGCTGGAATCAGTAACAGTGGATCAGTGATTATGTCATCAGAGGCTGATTTTTGACTAAACTTGCTGAAGCTCTGCAGCAGTTGGAGTACTCAGGAGTACTCAGGAGTACTCAGGAGTACTGTGGGCCGATCTCTAGAACTCTCTACTGTCATTACTTTACACTCTATAGGGACATTTGTATTTCATGCTACTTTCTAAATATTCAGAATACATGTTTATTTGGTATTTTTATGTATTAAGTTTTCCTTCCTGCTTGTGTAAATATACATTTGGAGTATTTGAGTCTTTCACTCAGTTTTCACTCGTTGATCATCAGGATTACTTCGACTTCATGTTTTGCATCAGAGCGCCTGTGAGGTCAAAGGTGTCAGCATGCTCCATCAGAACCGCCTGTGGACGGTCGGCGCTGCCTCTGACAATTCTGTACCTTTCTACATCTAACAATCAGCGCGCTCCACACAGCCACTGGCTGGCTGTATTACACAGTAAAACCTGCCTCAGCTTTTTCTGCAACCCATTGTGGCGTCATCCAGCAGGGCACCGCGTCACGGCCGTGATGGTGACAGTTAGAACGCTTCCTCAATGTTAGTGAGCAGAGAAAGTCAGGACTCTCCTGAATATTGTAGCGGGTAGCAAACAGTGATAAGAGGCCTTGCAGAACGAGTGTAACGACAGTGCTCTGTGTGTTGGTAAATGGTAAAATGGTAATTGGACTCTTACTTATATAGTGTGTTGCCAGGCCAACAAAGAATTCCACATTTGCATGATAACTTCGCCCTGTACAATCAATCATTTTAGCCCCAAACTCTGTCACTGTTTCACTGTGTTTGTGGGGCAGGTCAGATAAAGTAAAGCAGCTCTGTGAGGCTGCACACAGCGAAATGCTAAACATCAGCTAGCAGCTCTAATGGTTACCATGGTCACCATCTCACATTAGCTAACATTCCAATAGTGGTGGACAGATGGACAGACAGACAGTAGAGTGAGAGCAGGATGAAAGAGAAGACACAGCAGCTCAGTACAATTCCACATACAGATGTAAAGAAATAGCAGCTACAATGTTACTGATGTTACAATAAACAACAGTCACATTGACAGTCATAATCAGCCTTCCATTCATGGAG
>JAVQJF010038232.1:0-18826 GCA_036023855.1 Gadopsis marmoratus
AAAATACCACAGCTAATGCACTCATGTAATAAAGTGTGTAGAAGACATTAAAATGATAAACAAAATACAATACACAGGAAAAACAGATTATATGGTTACATTTTGCCATCACATACATAAAGTTATTTTTATGCACATTTTGAAGTATTGCACAAGAAAACCTGTATGGAAACTGCAAAATGTGGTGAAACATATTCAATTGCGCAAGTTTTTACGCTTAATTGAGGTGGTTTTTGCCTTTGTCAAAACAGAATTAAATGGGCGCTAAATCTGAAATGGAAACAGCGTTGCCAAATAAGTTGTGATGTAGTGAACATTTAGCTCACATGACTGATCAGCTGTTTCTGCTGAACCATCCTGCATTCATTTATCTTCGTCTTTGGACAGCATGAAACATGGTGAATACTAGCTGACATGAAAGAACAATTAAACGTTTCCCAATAGAAACAAACTTCTGAAGACCTGTCTCCATCTTTCTCCAGTAGATGGGTTGGAAGGACAAAGTGATTTGTTTGTTTTCGGTTTGCAACCTCTAATTCTTTACTCTCTTTACTGGCAGATTACTTCAAACCAATTGATGGAAAGGTGCCTAATTTGCATTTATTTTTTGCCACATTTCAATAGTTAGCTTAAAATTGGCTTGACAATTTAATGGAAAGACAGCAACTTTAAAAATAACTTGCTCTTTAGCCGCTAGATGCTCCATTTCATCACCAGCTAGTCTCTACCTTGTCTTCCTGCAGTTTGGTACTTGGCAGGTAGTGTACAGTGGGCTCTTAGAGCCTGTTTGCTGACAACAGCTGCCTGCTGCTGCTGGAAACTAGGTTGATGAAGGAGATGAGACTGAACCATACAATTAAATGTGTTGTAAAACCAAAACAACGAGCTAAAACAGGCTAAAAAGCTCAGTAAATGTGCCAAGTTGGTGAGGAGTCACTATGGATTTGTTACCCCGCAATTCACATTGCACACAGTCGTTTGATAAGTTGGCAGGCATGTTTGTTCTGAATAAGATATCCAGATTCCTATTTTTTTTTTTTGCTGTACTGATACTAGATATCCATGCTCTCCAAGGGGATGATTCCTAACAATTTTGGTTAACATCTGATCTTTCCTTAAGCACCACCATCAGTACAATGTAATCTTTTCTTATCAAGAAATATCAAAATTGGTCGATTAGCCAACAGTACTTACTATAACAACAGACAGAATGACATGTAGGAGAGTCTGGTTTGATTTACTGTATCTAACATATCTAACATGTGGTGTTACAGAGAGGTGCAGGGAGGATGCAAACACACACACACACAAACACACACAGCCCCCACCATTGTCAGACTGCAGGTGCAGCTGTTCAAATTGCTGCTGTAGAGGAAAGTGTGTGTGTGTGTGTGTACGTGAAGGGAGTGGTGGAAAAGCGAGAGGAAAAGGACAAGTACTGTGAAGAGGAACACAATGAGAATAATAGATAGATAGATAGATTTGTTACATTAGGAATTTAGAGGATGAGAAATTAAATTAACGTAAGATGAAAAGGGAGGAAGGGAGAATGGATAGACGATTGAATTAAAGGAAGAGCAGCGAGAGAAAGAGAAAAAAAGTGAGGGAGGGGGGCGTTCACCATGAACATCTGGCCCTGTGGCTATGAAAGGACTCCCTGCCACACACACACACACACACACTCCTCCACTGTGTAAATCTGTCTGGCCAGGTGAGGTTTTAGTCTGAAAATACGAAACAAAACAAACAAACGTGAAATATGGAATGCGTTCACAGTTCAAACTGAGCCTGACCTCACTGGAAATGTGGGGGAGGTTTTGTACAAAAATGTAATGGTTGTGTCAACAATTTGTAAAACTGGAGGGTTTTTTTGTTCTTTTTTACTGAAGTTGGATCAGCAGCTAGGGGTTAGGACCTTTGCTCAAGGGCAATTAGGCGGTAGTAATTAGGCAGGGGCAAGTGCTGCTTTTTAATCTGCCAGTCCACAGCAGTCAGACCTGAAGCAACCTTCCCCATTTCTCTAACTACAACAAAAAGGCATTAGCTTTTGAGATACTCCTATCCAAGGGAGATCAAAACTCAGCCATGTTTTTTCATATATCTAGTTCTTGAAATGGGTGGTTGTATTAAAATATTTTACTTGACTTTAATTTTGCAAAATGTGTTTATTTGGTTGATGTTTGGATCATCGGCAAAACCCTCTGATGTTATTAACCCCTCACAGGTGACTAGGTTTGGTGTCAGAAGTGGGTTACAATTAATATGGAAAGCTTGATAACTGATGTTATATGCTAGGTCTTTAGGATATAAATGGATCCAAATGCAAATCTCTGATTTCATTATGTTCCCCATAACAGAAGATTAGTAAGTCTGTTTTCTTTCACATATAAAAACATTTTAATTGTCATTTTCATTCAGTCATATGTAAGGCTGGAAATCCCTGTGCATCAGGTGGAAATATAGTTTGATGTTGAATTATATTTACGAAATATCCACTTTACCGTAAACATTTGGGTGAAAAAATCATTTAAAAAAATGGTCAATTCTATATAGTGTAATCATAATCATGTCATCACAACCTGGATTCTAAAATAATGAATTTTCAAATAGAAAAAAATGCATTCTGCCAATGGAAATGTCTCATGCATTCAGCATCTGAGCAGTGAAGTCCACTTACACACTGTGTTCAACTGATCTGCAGGCTAGACAGCAGAGAGGGGCTACAGAAAACAGGTTTTAAAGAATATGTAGTCAAACTGCTCATTTTAAATAAGCAGAGAGAAATAAAATATGTTGCCATAGCATATACATAAACAGAACAAAATACATAATACAGTATATATTATATATACATAGAAGATTAAGTCTACTGTCTGTTCCGCTCTGCGGAATGGAAGGTGGCAGTAATGCACCTGTATGCCAACCGCCATAAAACTAGAAGACGAAGAAGGTGCCGGTACTCAGTACTGGCCCATTTCAGGCACTGGTATGATTGTGTTTAACATCCACATCACTGGAAATGCTGAATGCTGTAAGAGTCCTACAGTAAAAACTGATGTTTTATTTATTTTGCCTGCTTTGGGGTTTTGCACGTCTGTGTGTGTGTGCCATTAAACTCTAATTAAGGTCACATCCCGCCGGCCAAGTGTTGTCTGCAATCTGCTGTTCTGCAAATCTAAAAGTCAAAGGTCACTCCCGCCAGTCAGAGCCACGTTCTGTAGCTCCACTTTTATTAATGAAATTAATTTGAATTAAATCTATAGTTAATATGAATCAAATGTAATGAAGTGAGGAACAATCTGGAATCATCTCTATGGAGGATTAAAGGCTCTATGAATTTTACGCCGATTATGTGATGTCATAATGAGCAACTGCAGGGTCATGAGGAGCTCAGCGTTCGGAGAGAAGATGGAGGGGTGGCCAGCAGCTGCTGGCTGTATCAATCTTCTCGTCTGATTCTTCGCCAGAAAGCAAATCTGTGTATTCCCTAAATGTCAAACTGTTCCTTTAAATGCTAGCCTACACCCATGTGTTATAATGGTTTGGTCAGCCAGTATATACTGTGTGTTCCTTATGTCATCTAGGTCAGTTTTTGTGGGTTGTTCAATTGTGTAGCAGTTCAGTTTTGGCAAAAAGGCAAAAATCTTCATACCTCAGCTGTAGTTTTATTGAGGCTCAGATGCGACATATAAATACTTATAGCTCAGACATACATCTTTGCCAACAGACCCACACAGCAATCATTACAAACTGTCCCCAGTTTGACTCAAGCATCTAATTTTGGTCTCGCATTGCCGTACTGTGATCTGTCTAAAAACAAGATAAAAACTCATCTTACTGTAAAGAATACCATTAAATCTTTTCTTCTGAACAATGGTCATGGCGGGTTTCTGTCACTTTTGAGACGGTCCATGAAACTTTGCCTCCCATCTCTTCTTCTTCTTTCTCTTTCTCTCTGATGGACTAATTATTGTCGTTGTTCTGCCGCTCGCGCTGCTGGCTGCCAAATGGAATTAAATACCAATTATTGATAAATGAAGAGTGGCTTTAACTGTGTGTGTGTGTGTGTGTGTGTGTGTGTGTGTGTGTGTATGTGTGTGTAGGTGTGTGTGTGTGTCTGGAACCAAGCCTGGACCAGAGTACTACATCTGTCATCCAAACACTGTGACAGCCACTCATGTGTGGCGTCGCATCCTGTGCATTCAACACACATCTGCACTGCAACGCCTTCGCTGCACGAATGTGTGTGTGTCTGTGTGTATGCAAGATATATGTTTTACTGTGCATCTGTGCTTTCATATGTGTGCATGATGTATATCTGTGACATTTTAGCATGTGCACATATACATGCGTGCAGGTGTGTGTGCGTGAGTGAAGATTATCTTTGACTGTGTGTTTGTTGTGTGTTTTCCGTGTTTGTGTGACAGATTGACGTGTGCACAGATGGTGGATGATGAACATATGAATTTCACTTCACACTTTACATGTTGACATGACAACAATGTTAAAGCATATACGATGAGAAATTCATAAAAATAATCAAATTAAAACAAACTCTATTGATCCGTGTGGTGTGTTTTGATCACTGTAGAAGCAAAAGGAACAGGATACAGCACAGGAGAAATTCATTGGAGTACATGAATGACATGTCATGACAGTCCATCCCGGAAGAAGGATCCCTTTTCTGTTGAAGTTTAGGGCTGTAAAGCCCTCTGAGACAAACAAAATTTAAACAAAGTGGCAATGCAAGCTGCTTTACATAACATAAAGAAATTAATTAAAACATTTGAACATACAATGAAGAGGAAAACAAAATAAAGTAGAATAAAATAATAAAAATAGACCTTGGAGACACTTTGAGCCCTGAAATATTTCTATATTCAGAAGCTTCAAAGGCCCTGTAAACCTATAAACATCATTTAGGCAGATGCTATTAGCACCCAGGTGTCAGTAGCCAACAATGCTATTTGTACCCGGGGTGGAATAGCGTTGTAGTCAAAAACCACCCGCAGCCAACTAAACCCCCGCTGTCAATAACTCTGTTAATGGACAATCATGCAAAATGCCAATGCCGATCAATTTACTGCTCACTATAGTGTGCTGCAGGGATGAAAGAGTTTTTGTAAACCAACCAGAAAGTTAGTTCCCTCGCCAAAAAGCCAATGGGATTTTTCCATTGGATTATGGATTATTGCAGAACATAACCTCTGTGGCAAACAAACGTTTATGATACTTACACATTTTGTTCAGCAAGATTATCTTCACAAATGTACACCACTTTTGAAGGGTTAAGCAATCGGTAGAAGTAAAAAGCTAATGCTAGGCTATAAACGACCTACGCCATGGTCGTTGCCTCAACTAAGTTTCCAACTTTTGCGAATTTGTGCATTAACCTCTTCTACAAAAGCCTTTTGGAAAGTTTGATTTCACAAGAGCATGAGTATAAACCCATCGAGGCTGTAAAGGCGGACGAGTGAGAAGATATAAATAAAACTGAATTGAATTGAATTGAATATAAACAGTCAGTATTTCCTGCATGAAGAAGTCAAGCCCACCCCTTCTAAACAGGCAATGGAGAGCCTTGCAATTTCTTGTGTCAGTCATATTGAACCGTGCATGAGGTGAAAGCGACTAGGTTGAAGCTGACCCCCCCCCACCCCCGATCAGTCAGAGCTGACGCTGTGCTGGATTGTATATATCACAATGTGCTAAATATTGATTTTATTTGAAATAAACAAACAGAACTATTTACAAAAGATAACATGAGGTGTGAAAGGTAGGAGCATTAGTAGTGAAAAACCAAAACCTGGAATGCGTGAGGAGGAGGAGGAGGAGGAGGAGGAGAGAGAGAGAGAGCGAGAGAGAGAGAGCGAGAGAGAACAATGACACCAGGTTGGTATTATAGGCTTCATGAAGGCCCACACAGGTGTCACCCAATCACCCTAACAACCCTGTCACTGCAAGTTCCTGCAGTGACAGGGACACTATATTTGTGATGCAATAACAATATTGCATCACAAAACTCCATTTTAAGTAAGACTTTAAATGACTTTGAGGCACAATCAGTCGCTTATTTGCACCTTTGTACCCTGTGTTTATTGTCATTCTCTATTAGATGAAACTGAGAGGTAACCTCGTCTACTGTAATAAAACAACATTTAGATGAGTAGGGCCATACATTCTGCATGAAGCACTGTCCAAAGTGATCTTTTAAAAAAAAAGATGAGCCTTAATAACATGATTAATTCAGACACCGAAAACACACACACAAAATTTCTACTTACATACAGTTTAAAACATGCCAAGACACACAAAGACACATACATACGCACAGTAAATTACTATTAATCCCAGTAATAACGGCCTCAGTATGAATCCATCAACTGATCTATATCTGTGAGGACCAGGCTATTTTTAGAACAGCTGCAAGGGAATATGTGTGTGTTTCCACATGGATATCTATATATGTGTTTGTGTGTGTGTTGAGGTCGTGGGACTGGAGTTGTTTTCCAGAAAATAGTTTTATAATTACATCTGCGAGGGGGGAAACTCGTTATCCGCGTTAGTGAGCGGCCGTCGGCTAACGCTTTGAAATATGGCTCCTCTTCAGCGCGGCGACGCCAAAATACTGGTAATAACTGCTGATAAACAAGGCAAGTATAATTGCATCTATTTGCATTTTTAAATAATGCAGCTGAAAAATAAATGTGTTTGCTGTAGACATTGGCTGCTAGGTGTAAACTGCAGAGTCTCTCACACACTGGGGTAGCTCCTTTTTAAAATAATGTATTTCTGCCTGTTTTCATTTCAGATTATCGTGTCAGCTTTTTAATAAGCTGATATATTATCTCATTACTTTTAGGATTAATATTAATATTATTTCAGAGGCTTAAACTAGGGAGACCCTGCTGCCCTTCAAAAAGTTTGAAATGCCTTTCAAAATTATTTTTCTAACTTTCTGGTGCTTTAAACTAGCCAGCTCTTTTTTCTGTCCCACTAAAACACATACATGACTGATAGTCCTGTTTACTTAACACTTAAAACACTTAAAAACAAGCTCCACATTAAATTATTATTTTGCCCTGTAAACATACAGCAGACTCTTGTCTGTGTTACTGCAATGGAGGTGATTTTGAAATACACATATTGTGTGATAACTGCTTTTGCCGCTCAAAACTAACTTGCATGTGTCTCCTTGAAGGTGAAAGGTCAGGTAAACTGAAGCTTCTGGGGCTATTTCCTCAACTATTATAAAATGGCCAAGACTCGGGGGTTGTCACTGATGTGATAGTGATGGACACTCATTATCCACCGCTCATTATACAGGGAACTCAGCAGAGGACTGGTGTATATAGCGTGTCAGATGGGAAAATCACACTGTAAACCTTTTCACTGTAAAATTACAGTAAATTACTGGCAGCAGTTTAGCAAGCAAGCTGTTGTATAATTTATAGTATCTCTACTGTATCAGAGAAATACAGAAAACGTATTGTAATCAAAATGTACAGTCACTTGCTGTAATAATCAAAAAATTACAGTATCTTACTGGCAGCGATTTTGTATGTAATCTAATGTAAGCATCTGTAAATATTATTTATGTTTATTAGAATGACCTCTGAGTTTGACAGAAAATAACATCCAAATGAAACATTCAAACACTCAAGTTACAATAACAAATAGAAAAAGTGTGGCTGACTGTGTGTGTGTGTGTGAGAGTGAGAGAGAGAGAGAGAGAGAGAGAGAGAGAGAGAGAGAGAGAGAGAAAGAGAGACAAACAAAAGGAGTGAGTATGAGAAAAATATGGAGCGTTTTATTGTGCGTGAGACACAAAGGTATTGTCAATTAGTAAGTGAGTGAGAAATTGAGGGTGTGTTTGTGTATATCAATCTATTTGAGTAAATACTGTAACTTCTGTTTCTAAAGGAAATAGCTTCCTCCATTAAAGTAGGGTGGTTCACTGGAAAGAACATATTAATTATAGGAATAATGCCTAATAATACATAGAGGGATTGTCAGTGAGGGAGCGAGATACGGAGGGTTTGTGTGTGTGTGTGCATTTTAACAGTAGGGACAGAGACGAGGTAGTGACTGTCAAAATTCATGCGCTTTCTCAAGAGATGGCACACAAGCAGATTCAGTGATGTCACTTTCTCTAGGACCATTTTCCCTCTCTTCTTGCCCCTGTCGTGCCTTTGTCCTTTGCTCTGGGTTGATCCCAACACAGATTCTAGAAGACGTGGTAAGGTAAAAGAAAAAGAATTATGAAATCATGTGTTACATCCCGAATCAAACATTTTTTGCATAGTTGCATTTTTCAGTCAGCTGCCTACTCAGTTTGGGAGTCTGACATTCAGCTGAGTCGGGGCCCTAGTATACAGAAATATGCACATAGATAGATGTAAGGCTGTAAGGTCCAAACATCTCACACTAATGACTTGATAAGGGGTTCAAAATGACCTCTGTATGAACTCAAGTGTGCAAGCAGCCTCATCGTAATATGGAAAGTTGAAACTGTAGTAGCTTGTGAAGACAACAGCAAGCCCCAATGCAAATTATGCTCCTTTACACCACCTGATCCTCGATGCTTAACACTGTTTCGAAATCACTAAATCTGCACAATGCAAAGAGAGTTAGGCAGAATGTCAAACTGATCATTTGACGTATGATCAACGTCCACTTACTAATATGTCCAACTGATATTTGAAAACATTCCAATATAATAAAGGCCAGTTCAGACAAACGATTCACAATGAGAAAAAAACCCCATTTTAGATTGTTGAAAAGTTGCAGTGGTGTGAACTGGCCCGTCTCAGCTCGATTCGAGCTGGCCGATGGTGTCGCCTGTGACTCAGATTGTCAAGTCACCAGTGACTGGTCGTAGAATGTAAGGCATGTCACCTATTTCAACAGCCAATCAGCTTGTAGGAAAATCAGCTTCCACTGGATGGTATATTTTCTTGAAAAAGAAGAACAAACAACTGCATTTATTGCTTTTGCTGATAAGAAAGATGTGTGTTTTCCATACTTGGGTAGAAGATTAATTTAACAACTGACCCTGCTAAGCACCAAAAAGATGGGGCAGACTGAAAACCCAGTGGCTGGTGTTGTTTCTCCATTAGTCGGTACCCTAGTGGTTGTTACACTTATTCAAGTGCATGCAGAGGCATTTTGATCTGCACCCATTGATAACACACCTTGGAAATCAAAAATTAAGTGAGAGGTTCCAAGCTTATTACTTATATTTTAAACTTATAATTTTTCACTCTGTTTATGAAACAAATGAGGCTGACTTATATCATGCATTGCCTGGAAATCTTCAGAAAATGCTCTGTAGGAGGGACAGATAAATTAGCTTGAAGTTTAAGCCAAAGCCAAATGGCTCAAAAGATTAGCACCTGCACAACCCTAATGTGTGCCTGACAAGTGTGGTGAAAAAGTGGATATTGCAGTAAAATGTTACTTAACGTGAGTAATTTAAATGTCTTCATGTGAGGGAATAAATGTGACAGTTTGTCACATTTGACAGTACAGAAATATCAGTGGCATATCAATAAAAAGTCTAATGTCCTTATGCCAGAACATTCGTCCCTCAAATATGTGTCCCTCAGATCTGAGTGATCTCTACATACATGGCATTTTAAAGCTAAAACTTTGCCAAATGTACGGATACAATCAAGAAAAGCTAATTTAAATTTGATTTTTGGTTTTGTTGAGCTTTCATATGCTTAACAAGGACATATTTAGTACCATATGCATGGCCGCAAAATTGACACTGAACATTCTGGAAACACAAGCTAGACTGCTGCCTCATCTATAATAAACTATACAATTATAATTAATAGTATTCTGTATCTATATGCCAACTAAGCTAAGAACAGCTAACAAGTTCACTTCCTCCTACTGTACAAAATGAAGCCAAAATGTCCCGGATATGGGCGCTGCCATCTTGTGCTGGGGACGTCATTTGGAGCCAGAGTCTGCGCAGTAGTGATCTGTGGTGGAGCTGCAGTATTGCGTTCCCACATATACACCCTCCTGACTCAATCAAGAGCACACAATTGCATCTTAAGAGACTTATACTAATAAATAATGAATTTGAAAAAAACGTACTACTGGTCTTCCTTCCTAAAATATCTCCTTTGTATTTCATACAAATATCAAACCAAATAACCTGATGATGATTCATGATAATCCACACAACAGTTGTCAAGACATTTCCCTAAAAGCCAAAAGTCAACCTGCTGGTGGTGCTAGAGATAAAGGTAGGGGGATTACTAATATCATTGGGATACATCATCTGGGAACCATGAATGCCTGTATAACATTTTGTGTCCATTAAGCAGATATTGCAATATTTCAAAATGCAAGTGAAAACATTGCTGTTGGTGCTAGATGAAAAGTCAGGGGATCACCAAATCCATCAGGATTTATGTTCTGGGCACAATGGAAATCTCTACGAAATTTAATTGTTATTGAGATATTTCAGTCTGGATCAAATAGGTGAACTGACTCATCAATTGGCCTTGGTGTGAGAGGAGCAGATGATGTTAAGTTCCCAGATTTTCAGCAGCTGGCAAAATCTACTCCATTCTTCACCTGCTTAAAAATGTTGTGAAAATTATATCACCAACAAACAAGCAACAATATCCCCACTATCTCTTGGTTGTAGAAGCCACATTCTTTTTAGCTGTCCTTTGGAATTCTAGCTGGCGGAAATCATCACTCCCTCTTAGCAATGAAATCTGATTGGTTAGTTTTAATGACACTACAGAAGGTAGCTTCATATTTAGTTGTGTTGGCATTGGCCTTCTACAAAAGACCACCAATCACAGAACTTTGACACATGTTTTTTCTTTTTACTTGTAACTTACCACACTAAGATCCTTAACGTATACACAGGTATTTGTTTACACATCTTTCATGGTGTAAAAAATCACATTTAATAACATTTATGATGGCATAACTTAGCTGCATCAGTTTCGAGGTCCATATTATGCATTCTGGCTTACTTTCACATTGTTAATGTTATTAGTGACACCTGTTTTTCTTGCTATTACCTCTGTGAAAAATGTTTGTAGTTGTGTTAGGAAGGTTAATTCTGACTTTGAAACATTTAGATTTTATGGAAAATAAAATGAAAAGTCATAATTCTCAGTTAGGTTTTGGATTTTATTTTATTTTGCCTCAATGGTTCCCACACTTTTTAATTAAGTGGACTAAATAATGAATAGTGAACAGATTTTACACATCCTTTCCTTTATTACAGGACAGTAGCTCCTGCTCAGTGATCTCAGATGTTTTTGTCACCAGGTGAGGCTAAGTGGCTAATGTGACCTTGCTTAACACAGATGTTATACCAAAGTATATTTACACTCACATGGCGCGCATGTTTACAAGATAAGGGTTATTTATCTGGGCAGCTAGCTGCAGATTTTATTATTAGCAGCAGTCTCCTAACCAAACGAAGCATTGTAACCACTGAATGGTAGCAGAGGGGCATTCCTACATCCACATTATCTCTCTCTGTTTCCATGTCTTTTACTAAATCTATTTAATTCTTTCCCTGCCTTCAATCTCAATCTCACCTTCTCTTTCTTTTATTATTTCCATTTCTTTAACACCTCTTGTTTCTTAATACCTATTATCTTTTACTTTTGCTCTCACCATTTCTGTCTGTCTCTCCTCTTTTTTCTCTTTGGCGTTCTCACCTTTCACTTTCTCTCTCTTTTTTTCTCTCACTCGTGTTTTTTCCTCTTTTTCTGATTCTTTTTAAGTCTCTTCTTCTGCATATCACAATCTTTCTTTCCTTTCTCGCTCTGGATCACTTATGACCTTCCTTTTTCCTCACACCAGCACTCTTTACATTCCCCATGTTTCCCATGTGTTTTCGGCATCTCTTTTCCTCCTTCACACATATAAAGGGGGTGGGGTGTTAGGATTGGTTTAATTAATACCACAGTATCTCCCCACTCTGCTCCCCTCTTCGGCTCTGGACATTAATCAGAGGTATTTTCGGGGGAAGCGAGGCGGCGCAGGTGCAGATCGTCAGGGCAGAGAGAGAGAGTCAGATGATGTATGGAAATACACGGCAGATCCTGATCCGGCCAGCCAATCATCATCCATCACCATCCGGTCGCCAGGTGAAACAAGTTATTCCCACCAATGGAAAAAGGGAGGCAACGGATTTATGTCTGGTTTACCAGGACAAACAAGGTGGACGATTACTAAGTGGAAAACAGGAGGCAAAGTTCCTCCAGGTCCATCTGGAGTGAAAGGAAAAAAATATATAGTTGGTGCTCCTTCTTTCTCTGACCACACTGTTTTTCAGTCAGTGACTTTCTATTTTTTACAGAAGTCTTGAGACTCTGTGTCAGAGGAACATTTGTTCCATTTTATCCACACTTTTTCACATCAATGCTGTACTCTGCAGCAACAAAAATATTGAAGTTAGTTATATGTTAAAAGCTGCTACATGAAAAAGTAGATTCTTTAGGGTAGCCTCTTAAGCTCTATTGCTCCTGTCGACGGGGGCAACTCCGCCCCGTTTTATGACAATGCGTCATAAGGCCGTTAAACTCATACTAAATATCCATGGGCATGTCATTCCCGAGCAAGGTACTGAGCCTTATATGACGTGGCTCCTGGCCTCTGTCTTTGGGAATGTAACATCCTTGATGGTGGCAGACCTCTATCTATTGCCAATTCTTTTGCTTTGGTTAGTGAGCAAAGTTCCCCAATTATTACACAGTCCAAATTAAAAAAAAAGAACAATTCACACTTGATGATCATCCTTGTTGTGGCACAACTCAACATCACCACAGCTGGTCTCCTGTCTACCAAACATCTACTAAACTAAAAGACTTATAATAATAGCTTATTGAATAAATACTGAATGTGCAGTATTACCACAATACATTGAGGATATCTACACTAAAGTCAGCTACCTTTTGACCAGAAATAGCATTAAAGTATTGTGTGTATACAAAGGCTGATACATCTGATTCCTCTGTGGCATAGAGTTCCATTGTTGTCCAAAAACTATGCCATTCTGCTGCCAGAAATAGCAATCAATACAAACTTACTGAAATGTATTTAGTACTTCGTACAAAAACCTTTGTTGGTAATTACAGCTTCAAGACACCTCCTGTATGGAGAAACTAGTAACATGCATTGCTCAGGTGTGATTTGGCCCATTCTTCCACACAAACAACAGAACATTCAACAGTCTTGAAGGTTCTGTGGGCCTTTATGAACTCTTTAGTTCTTTCCATAGATTTTCAATTGGATTCAAGTCAGGTGATAGACTGGGCCAATCTTTCTCTGAAACCAATTGAGAGTGTCCTTGGCTGGGTGTTTGGGCTCATTGTCTTGCTGAAATGTCCACCCTCGCTTCATCTTCAGCATCCTGGTCGATGGCAGTAGATTTTTAAACTAAGAATGTCTCGGTACATTTTCCCATTACTCCTTCCTTCAATTATATGAAGTTTGCCAGTACCGTATGCTGAAAAACAGCCCCACACCATGATGTTCCCACCTCCAAACCTCACTCTTGGTATGCTGTTTTTGGGGTGATTGTTTGTCCTGTTTGTGGTCCTGTTTGTCCTCCAAACATGGTGTGTATTATGGCATCCAAAGAGTTCAATTTTGGTCTCATCTGACCAGATTATATTCTCCCAGTATTTCACAGGCTTGTCCAAATGTTGTGCAGCAAACTCTAAACAAGCTTCAACATGCTTTTTCTTGATTATTCTGTGATAATTCTTTTCACTCCTCTGTCAGAAATCTTGTGAGCAGCACCTGGTCGTGGCAAGTTTATGCTGAAATGATGTTCTTTCCACTTCCGGCTTATGGCCCAAACAGTGCTCACTGGAACATTCTGATGTTTTAGAAATACTTCTGTAACAAATTCCATCAGTATGTTTTGCAACAATAAGGTTACAAAGGTCTTGCAAGAGCTCTTTGCTCTTTGCTTTTACCCATCATGAGATGTTTCTTGTGTGACACCTTGGTAATGAGACACCTTTTTATAGGCCATCAGTTGGGACTGAACCAGCTGATATTAATTTGCACCTCCCTTTCTTCATGTGTTCAATAGTTTTCCCTGTGTCATTTAACATTATTACACATAACCTAATTTATGGACATCTGTGGTTTGATTTCTTTGCATGTGTGGATTGCATAGGTTGTTGCTGACATTTGGTGAAAATTTCATTACAATAGCTCCAATCCAAATATATTTACTGAGAAAAATGTTGATGTGTTCTTTACTTATTTTACCCGCTATATATGCATTTAGACCAGTGACGGCTGGTCATGATATTGGGTGGGGGGGCTGACAAATGCATTATACCCATCAATAGTTTGCGCTGCAGCAACAGCAGCATCATGTCCGAGATACCAAGTTACAGCAACAACACTTTATATCTTGCTATAACAAGTGCTCTAGAATAACACTATAGAAGTACTCACAAAAAAGGCCTGGTACCATAAAACTCTCTGTACCTCTCTCTTTCTCTCATTTTTCTCTGTCCACATTAGCATATGCCATTTTTAACAAAAAATTTATTTGCAAGAATGATATTAGACTCCATAATATATCAGAATTCTCCCTTGTGATGCCGACAATGTCAGAAAAGGGTCCAGCTAGAGATGCACTTCAACACATGTTCCAGCTGTAACGACTGTCCAGAGATACAGCAGCTGTTTTTAGTTTGTTTTCTAATTCATATGGCTGCAGCTTCTCTCTCGGGAGTGTTTCGAGTCCCACCGCAGTTCTGTCCACTAACGGGGAATAACAGAGAAACCGCTGCACGATAGAATCATCAGTGAGGCCTGAGCACGTCTTAGACGTGTTGTTGGCGACCTGTGTGTTTGACAGGTGATCAGCTAACTGGCTAAATCTAAAAAAGGGACCTGATCAACGAGGTTCCGCTGGAGTGAAGTCGGAGATTCATCAGACGCCCGCAGAGCTCGTGTGTCCCACAACATTAAGTCCACAATCCGTGACAGTGAAGCCTGTTTGTCTTTACCAGCTCGTTGTGTCTCTGCACAGCGATGTGGGGCCCTCATGTTAACTTTACCCAACATTGATACAGTAGCTTTACTGAAAGCTTAAACTTACGATTTAGTCTTTTTGTGTGCTGTCAACATGGCTGTAGAGCTGCTGTCAACATGGCTGTAGAGCTGCTGTCAACATGGCTGTATAGCTTTAAAGCTCTACAGTGCAGTTAGCAACGAATCGCAGTCAATTGTCAGTCAACAGTCAACTGTCATGCAGAACAATACTATAAGAAGGCCCAGGTTTTAAGCTTCTCTTGTCCTGTTCTGCTCATTTTGATGAATACTCAAAAGATTTATAAACATTTCTTCAAAAATGCATGTTACAAAGTGTAAAAGACCATTTAAAGCTTCTCTCGTTCTGTTCTGCTCATTTTGATGAAAACTCATTGAATTATTAACATTTCTTCACAAATGCATGTGTGGCAGGCCACGCTGGAGGCCTGGGCCACGGGGCTCCAGGAGGAGTCCAGGCCGAGTCTGGGAGGGCGTGTACATCCCGGACGACCACGCCCCTCACGGTTCGGGATACAGCTGGACCTCGTCAGGTGATGAGGACCCCGCTGGGCTCGTCACCTGGCGGAATGATTTAAAAAGACGCAGCTGGCTGAGACGGGGGAAGGACGGCGAGGAAGCTGGAGACGAGACAAGGTCGTCGTCCAGTGAGGAGAGAGACAGTTGTAGATAATTGACATTCCGCCTAACGACGGCGTTGTATTATAATTTGTCCCAACCCTGTATCCCTCACGTTTATTGTAAATAAAGCACTGTGGTTATTGGAAGCCCGTGGGTGAAGCGTCGTGAATCGTGGTAACCCCTACCTCTGACAAGCAGGAAGGTCACACATGTTACAAAGTGTAAAAGACCATTTTAAGCTTCTCTTGCCGTGTTCTGCTCATTTTGATGAAATCTCATTGAATTATTAACATTTCTTCACAAATGCATGTTACAAAGTGTAAAGGTCAATTTTAGAAAATTATCCCCAATACTCTACAGTTGAGAAACATGTGCAGCCCTATCTCTAGATTCTGTACTGTCACTTTCCATCTACAGCTGTATTAGAGGTTTGGCTCACTATTAGGACCGATTTTGACATGATTAGCATAAAAGAGGAGCGTAGTAAGGGATGGTAATGATTGTTTGATGACCTACAGTGCACTCGAGTATTCTACCGTGTCACTAACTACTACACTAGACTTCCGGCTTTCATACTGTGCAGACGCTTTTGCAGCTTGCTCTCTGCTCTCTGCTTTGCTTACATTCTTTTGCTGATAGTCTTCCCTGGCTCCCCTTACACTAGAAATCTCTGGGACTTTATTTTTGAAAGGCACAGAAGACTATGACAACTTTTTAAAAGTCTGTCTTTGTGAATACCCTGGCAGACACGGCGACGTCTCCAAACCCAGCAACACTGGTGAGCTGCACGGACTGCGAGAAACTGATGGACAAGATAGCGCAACTTGAAGAGAGGATTGAAATGCTGCATGAAATACGTGAGAGTGAAAATTTCATTGACTCTGTAGCAACTTCTTCACTGGATCTGAGCAGACACAGATTCTCTTACAAGGGAGTACATCAAAGGCAGAACATCCCGCCACAGATTTGACTGACACGATCTCTTGGATATTTCCAAACACCAATGGATTAACCACAGAAGTTGGCAAACCAGCCATCCCAAATGATGCTTTTTACTGGCACAGTGTTGGTGCCAGACTGAAAGCATCAACTTCAGCTGGGACTTGGTCTGACGTCGTCCGCCGCAAAGGAAGAAAGAAATCATATAAAAGAGCACCAACCCTGACTCCACCACCTGAACTCTTACTACAAAACAGGTATGACCCACTAACCCAGGAAGAATGTGTACATACTTGCTGCGTTGAACCAAAGGAAGCTAACCAGACCACTAGCATAAAGACTAACAAAAATCATGAAAATACTGCTAGACCAAGGGCCCGAAGACACATTGCAAACTCCACACCTGATAAGCCAGACACTGTATTGATTGGGGACTCTATAACCAGGCATGTAAGAGTAGCAAAGACTGAAACTTTAACTATGGCTGACACATCTGTCAGAGTGCTAACTGGGATCTTGCCAGATATCCTTTCGAGACAGCCAAATAATATGAGGATCATCATCCACGCTGGGTCTTTTGACATTCTGCAAAGGAAAACGGGCTCTGAGATCCTGAAAAAAGACTTTTCCCTGCTACTGGAGAAACTATGCAAATGAGAGATACAAAATGTATTCATCTCAGGCCCCATTCCAACCCTGAGGAAAGGGATCGAATCTTTCAGCAGACTCCTTGGCCTGAACACATGGATGGCATCAGAGTGCCTCTCCCATGGGATAAAGTTTATTGACAATTTCAATATATTTTGGAACTGTAAAGAAGACTTTAAACCTGATGGGGTTCATCCTAACCTCGCTGGATCAAGATTACTCGGCGTCAACCTACGTCATTCACTTGGGATGCCATCATACCTAAACAAGATAAGTGTGAAGGACAACACACACAGACTGACAGCTGGAATCTCTCCCCCCTCTCCTGACCCTTTGCTCCACATCACCCATGGCATTCAGAGGATGTCTCTGTCCCAACCAGAGACACGACGACCCCCCTCCCCCCCTCCATCACACTCATCAATCAAAGAGTTAATTAAGGCTGCCACTCTGAAACTCAGTACTAGTGTAGCAACACTGATAGAGGCTTGTTCTCCAAAAATTAACTTTTATCAGTCAGAGACAAAACAGAAGAGGAGGAGGGATTGCAGGAATTTTCTCTACAGAGGTTTGGTGTAATAATAATAATATTAATAAACTTTATTTATATAGCACCATTCATACAAAAATGCAGTTCAAAGTGCTTTACAACAAAGATATTAAATGCACCAAGTGCTTTACAGAAGAGAATGCCATAAGTGCAGTTAAGAAAAATATTAATAATAAATAAAACTGAACAGATAATAACATTTAAAAGCAAATAAAATGCAAATTGCAAATAGCCAATTAAAGAAATAAAACTTGAACAGAATGTAAGAAATGGCAAACATACAATTAGCATATTTAAAAGAAAACAGAAGAATCAATTAAGAAAAATAAAACTTGACACCTAAATTTAAAATAATGTTTAAAATTTCTTCCTTCACCCTGATCCTTTCCTCTTCCTTTTTTCTACTTCCTCTTTGTTTTTTTTCTACTTCCTCAATTCCTTTTGTTCCTCCACTCTCCTACTCTGCTAATTCATGCTCTTCTTGTCTCCTCTCTTCCTTAGCCATTTCCTCCTTCACCCTGATCCATACCTCTTCCTCTCTTTGCCTTTTTCTCTACTTCCTCAATTCTCCTTTCTTGTTTCTTGTTCCTCCAGTCTCATCTCTTCCTGAGCTCTCTCTTCCCCCTCCCTCCTAATATTTTCCTCTTCCTCCCTTATAACCTTCACTTTTTCCTCTCGTCTCTGAAAATGAAATTGTAAAATTTAAAATAATGTTTAAAAGCAACTAAAAAGCTAATAGCAGATAGTTAATTAAAAGCTAAAGGGAAAAAATTTGTTTTAAGCTTGTTCTTGAAGATATGTAGTGAGCTGGCTTCCCTGATATCTATTGGCAGTGTGTTCCAAACCTTTGGGGCATATTTGATAAAGGCTGCATCCCCGATTTTCTTGCTGCTGTTTCTGGGAACATTCAATAATCCAGCAGCAGATGATCGGAGTGTTCTTGAAGGCACATAATTATCAAGGGAGTTGGAAATGTAGCTTGGGCCTAGCCCATTT
>JAVQJF010038240.1:0-18473 GCA_036023855.1 Gadopsis marmoratus
CATTGATGGAATAACCTGGTCATTCAGTATATTCAGGTAGTCAGGTGACTTCATTCTTTGGCCACATAACGTTGCTGAACCTAGACCCGACCAACTGCAGCAACCCCAGATCACAGCACTGCCCCTCCACAGGCTTGTACAGTCGGCACTAGGCATGATGGGTGCATCACTTCATCTGCCTCTCTTCTTACTCGGATGCGCCCATCACTCTGGAACAGGGTCAGTCTGGACTCATCAGACCACATGACCACATCACCTTCTTCCATTGCTCCAGAGTCCAATCTTTATGCTCCCTAGCAAATTGAAGCCTTTTTTTCCGATTAGCCTCACTGATAAGTGGTTTTCTTACCTATTTGCTTAGTTAAATCCAGGTGGTAACTTCTTTTTTTGGGCCGGGCAGTGTATTTGAATCATACATAGTTTTATGTTTGAAGTCTTGTGTTCTTTTTCTTTTCTCAGTCTCGCTCAGGCAAATCTTCGGATTGAAGTGTTTTTTGATTATTATAATATAACGGATTATTGTTTCATGTTGTATTATTCAAGCAGGGAGTTAAGGTTTTATGTGATTGATCATGTTCAGCTGTTGGGCTAACTTTGTTAAAATTACTAAGCCATGCTTTAATCTTTACCTCAGCCACTTCAAGTGTATTTGGATGATTTGGATGTTTTGGTTTCTTAAAAATAAGTTTAGGTTTATGCTTTGAATTAAGCTCAGCTATAGGGCTAAATTTATTAATATTACTTAACCATGCTTCAATCTTAAAAGGTTTAAAAGTGCTCTTTTCTTTTTCATCAGGAATATTGTTTATATAATTGCTCATTAAAAGTACTCTTCAGCTTTGGCTCAGCGCTGTTTATATTGTTCCAAGAGCCTGGAGGATAGACAGGTGAGGTTGTGACCATACGATCTGGGCTTTCAGCTGGGACAAAGATGGATCTACATGGATGAAATAAGAAAGCAGTAATCCCCATCCTCCCATACACTACTGTCAATGTACCATTAAGTGAAGCACATCACCTCTAAATTGGTCCAAAGGTGTTGCTCAGCAGCCAAGAGCCCTGCATGTGTGTAATTCTCCACTTAATGCAATCCCTCCCTGAGTGCATGTGTTGCACTGTAAATAAGAATGTGTTTTCTCAGGCACTTTGCCTGACTAAACGAGGTATAAGATTTAAGATGCTTCAGGGAAACCCTGCTCTCACTACATAACTGAAACTGAGTTCAGCCGAGGCTGCGTGCAGAATCCATCACCCCAGGCTGCGCAATTACAAGTGACAGAAAGTTGACCACTAAAGAGTTGACTCTTCAACTTCTGAGACTCAGAGGATGCCTCCATGGAAGTCTGAGGCCAACCTGGCAAAAAATAAATGGCTCTACATGATTCAAGTGAAAACCATGGTTATGAATGAACAAAATTACCATTTGTGGGCAAGTCAAACACTGTGTGGATCAACAGCAGAGTCAGCACTAGCACTGTTGCCATGTAAAACTGTAGATGTGTGTCCACTTTAAATATTATTGTTGACAAGTCAGTTACTTTGAAGCCTCAAGAATCAGAAGACAGACTTAAAATATCATAGGCAGTCAAACATTTGAACATATTATATACTTTACTGTGCACTTCACTTGCCTTTGTACAGTGTCACGTGCTGAAATAAAGTAAATACAAAGCATCTGCAATCCAAACAGTTGCTCTACCGGTCTTGACGAATGCAGTGCTAGGAGAAGATACCAGCACTCACAGGTAATAAATTAAAAGCCACTTTGAGTGCTTCAGTGCAGGAGCGTACTAGCACACAGCAGTCATGTTTGCACTTACAATGTTTTAAATGGCATGTGCCAGCTGGGTCAATGCCAAACCCCTGCCCTGACCAGCAATCGTCCAATTGTTCTTTAGCAACTGTAATTAGCTTTGGCTTTCTCAAGCTGAAGCAGTGTGCGGCGGGTTGTAGTAAGTGTAGAAAATGTGATACTCTGTAACTAAACAGTTTGGTGAATGGCCTTTCTTTTAGCCTTTACACAACCAAAAACATAGGACAGGAATGGATTACACATTGTGCTTGTCTGCTCTACCACAACATTCAGCAATCTAACCGAGCACTACTTTTAATACTGCATTATTTAGATTTATTTTTAAATCAAAATAATGATATTCAATTCAATTCAATTCAATTTTATTTATATAGCGTGTGGCAGACCATGCTGGAGGCCTGGGCCATGGGGCTCCAGCAGGAGTCCAGGCCGTCTGGGAGGGCGTGTACATCCCGGACGACCACGCCCATCCCGGTTCGGGACACAGCTGGACCTCGTCAGGTGATGAGGACCCCGCTGGGCTCATCACCTGGCTGAATGATTTAAAAAGAGGCAGCTGGCTGAGAAAGAGGGAAGCAGGAAGACCAGGAAGACTGGGGAGAACCCAGCTGCACAGGAGAGACTGAGACCGGACTAGAGGGACAATTTGTGTTAAGTTTGATCCTTATCCCTGTTTCCCGACGTTTTGTAAATAAATACTTGTGTTACCTGCAGAACGACCTCTGTGCATCGTCATTAAGGTGAATCCTGCCTCTCGACCGAACCGACACGTTACAAGCGCTATATCATAACAGAGTTATCTCATAGCACTTGTCAATATAGAGCAAGTATAAAGCAATTCTATATGTATAGACCCAACAATTCCACCATGAGCCGCGCTAGGCGACAGTGGCAAGGAAACACTGCCTTTTAACAGGCAGAAACCTCAAGCAGAACCAGGCTCTGGGTGGGCGTCATCTGCCTCGACCTGTTGTGTAGAGAGAGAAAAAAGAAGATATGGGGGGGATTGAGAGCAGTGCTATGAGATAACCCTGTTATGATACAGTGCTATATAAATAAAATTGAATTGAAAATTTAATTGAATCAATTGTGAGACGGAAGTGAATCAACAATCTCATTCAGAGGTAGAGCTGCATTCACTGTTCTGGGAAACATTGGAGGTATGTTTTGATTAGTGAATAAAACATGACCACAATAAAACTTGATCACAATGAAATTTGAAATTAACGTGCACAGAAAGCGTCAAACAAGGTTGGAACAGGACTGTGCTTTCAGGGGAGTTGCCTGGACCTCTTTGCACACAAGTGCGCTGTCCAGGATTTACTAACCCAAAATTGTTAGCCAATCCTGGACATGTGTCCCAGCATAAATGGACATGATGTCCCCCACTACCCCTCCATCTCTGCCTTTCTCACTCTGTCCATATTTCCCCTTCTAGCTCCCTTTTCTTTATTGTAATGCCAGAACCTGGCCATCTCTAGAACTGGCTCTCGAAAGCAAATTTGTGTCATGACAGCAGCTGGCTTCAAGAACCGTTGGTCCTGCACTGGCCAGCAGCAGCTGCACACATATAGGATCCCACAATATGAATACCTGGCCAAGAGCTCAGAGAGAGGGGGGAGGGCAGATATCAAAAACCCAGATCCCAAACATAAAAATGGTTCAGTGCTCCACAAATGCCAGCAAAATGTCATCCTCACATTAATTCTCTCTCTCTGCCTGAGAAAGTTGCAAGTTGGGATCCAGGGACACAGACGCACACATGCATGCAGGCATGTTGAAGCATTTTCGACAAGCTGGGGTCAGATCCTTTCCAGAAGACCTACACTACTTGTTGGGCCACTGGGCCCAGTTTTTACGACACTCTGGTCTCCTGTGTATTGGCTGTCATGTTGTTTTTAGTGGAGGGTTAGGGGCTTATCGTCAGGAACTACATCACTGCGTAGCAGTACACACATGACTTTTGAGTTTTGCTTTCAAAATCCAAACAGCAGAGGCCATATTTATGAAAGTCTCTCATATCACCAGATCAAATCCAGAGCCTTGATTTATAAAAATCAACATCAACACATTACATTGATCTCTCATATATCAAACTATAACAGATTGCAATTATTACCCCAAGGTAAGTGTGGTGGATATATTTTCCTTTGCTCTTTGGAATATTCTTTGTAATACCCATCAAATTAAATCTATGAATGAATCACTGAGCATTTTCTATAATTGAGGCCAAAGGACCAGACCCCTGTTTGTGCAAAACAACAGAGCAGAGTGCTGTCTGCTGTCCAACTTTTTTCATTAGTGTCCATCTCCTCTCTGCAGGGTAGAGAGCTCAGGCTGAGAAGAGGAAACATCTGACCATAACAACTACAAAACCACATTTTTTCCTGTCTGTCTCGTGGTGCTTTTTCCACCAATCCCATGACAGGACAACATAAATTAACATTTACTTGTGACACACCTGAAGCTCCTGTATATGGCCAAGCTATGAGACCACACACATGAAAGCCTTTTACCTAACTGTAACCTGTGCCTTCCAGTGAGAGTCAACCAAGCATCATGTTCTTTTCCAGCAACAGTCACACAGCTGCACAAACTCACACCTGGGATCTGCACAGTACAGCCACCGTCTCCTACTGTTGGAGCTGTCTGGTTCAACTTGTCTTCATGTGTTGGCTACTGACATACAAGTGCCTTGCTCAAGGTTACCTTGAGTCTTACAGGAAGGTAAAAAAAACTGAAGAAGCAACAAACTAGATAATAACATTGTATTTCTACTTGATTAAGTTTTATAATATAAGTTTTATTTTACAACAGTCACTTTTATATATATATATATTTTTTTTTTTTTTTTAATTGTAACTTGGACAGAGAGATGGGTACCAAGAACTGATCTTACATTGGTACCATCAAACCATTTATCAAATCACTGACCCGTACGTGTTTTTTCCATTTAAGAAACACTGCCAAACTCAGGTCTGTTGTATCACAAGCTGAGCTAGAGAAGACCATTCATGCATTTATGTCATCACGGCTAGACTACTGCAATTCCATCTTCACCTTCTTCACCTGCATCAGCAGGTCGTCTCTCACTCATCTACAGACGGTCCAGGACGTTGCTGCAAGGCTGCTCACCAGGTCAAGCAGAACAACTCGCATCACACCCATTACAGTGGCTTCCCATCAAGCTGAGGATTCATTTAAAGTTCTTGTTTTTACGTATAGAGCCCTACATGGTCAGGCACATGTGTACATCTCTGACCTGCTCCATCCTTACATCACCAGTAGGTCACTTAGGTCTTCTCACCAGGGCTTACTGGTTGGTCCTCATGCTCGACTGAAAACAAAACGGGGTTGGCTCCAACAATGTAGAACGCCCTTCCTATAGAAATACGATCTGCGCTCTCTGATGATGCCTTTAAAAAGCAGCTGAAGACTAATTTAGTCATACTGGCCTTTGTCTAGCCTTGTGTGGTACGATGTTTGTCATTTTTGTGTTTAAAAGGTCAGTAGTTTCTTTGTGATCTCGCTCTGTGAAAGCTGCTATACTGAATAACTTTACTTACTTACCAGTTCCTGATTGGTCAGAACAAAAATTTCAATAAGCTGCTGGTATCTGATCATTTATTCATGCAACAGTAGGTATTTTCCTTCTGTTAAATTAACTTTTTCCCTGCCAATGGTATCGCTTAAACATATATGGAGTCAGTATGTTTTCTGTCTTCTCTTACCCTTAATTCGTGCTTGTTAGCGCTGTGTTGTTTTCAATTTTGCTAATATTAAACATAATTTGAAACTAAAGGAATCAGGAGTTAGTGTTTAATTAAATGTTGTAAAGTTGTAATTTGTGATTTTGAGACATCCATTATATTTGCTACCTAAAGTATGAGAAAATTCATTCTTTTCACCAGTTTTGCAATAGTGCAGTAAGCGTCAAGTCATTTTAATGGGTTAATTGAGTCTTTCAACATTGTATCTTTGCTTTAGTTATAAGGTTGGGATTTGGCACAAGGACTTGGTATTGGTAAAGAGAGGTCCATTTGACCAAAATATAAATGGAAAAAACATTAATCCATCCTCGTGTTAACCTGTCACGCTCTGTCAACTCCAGACATGAAGCGCTTAATCTATGGTTTTAAAAAATAGCTTCAGTTCCCATGTTCTGTTTCCCTGTGGCCCAGTGTAAAGCTTGTGGTTACAATTTGGATTAAGGATCAGGTCTTTAAGAACCTGGACCGACGACTTCATGGCGAGACGTCATGCAAGCTATTTGGAACTCAGCATGAGCCTGTCTGTCAGACCAAATGGAAGGCAGCAGGCTGCCGCTCGGGTTGTTTAGTAAAAATAAGTGTGTACTTTGGCCTCTTAACCCACCATCCCCGCTTCGCAGAGCTCTCTCTAAAACCACTGGGGAAAGTGAGAGTACCAATTTGTACATTTTGCATGTTGAGATGTTCACTGTACGGGCCTGCAGAAGCACTGCAGCGTGCTAAGGCAAATATTCGCCTCATGGGGAGAAGTAGTCTTATTAGTGGCCATTTATGCTGTGAGACCTCTTGCCTCTGGAAAAACATGTTGTCCTCACTGGCTGAAATATTTATCCCCCTGGTGCTTTCTCTGCTGTGTCGCTCCAATAATGTAGCCTTTTATATTAAGGCCTTATATTAGCCTTAATATTCAGTCTTAACATTATTTGATATACGTATATCCACCATATATATTTGTGACTAACAACAACCTCCTCCTGAAAATAATTTAATTAATAAGATCCTGAGACATTTCTTGCCAACTAATGTGTTTTTTTAATTCATGGTTAACGATGGTCATTGCTATTTTAATTCTACATTTCATACTGAAATTCTATAAATCTAGTAATTAAAACTAGAATTTGGATGATCATAAATTCTCAAAAAGAGGCTTGGTCCTTTATTTACCTCAAGGGCAAGGAGAACTATGTCTTTGTTCCTAATTTTCCTTGCCCTCAGATAAATGCAAACTCAACTTTTATTATCCATTTTGGGACCACAGCATCCATACTGTCACTGAAGCTCAACACTTCATGCACATGCGTCACATTAAAAGTCTTCCAATGGTTCCAGTTTCATTCACAGTATCTATTTAACTATATGTTAGAGCAATTGTAAATAATTAGTGAATACATTTGATAGTAGTATTAGAAGATAGTAATAATAAAGTAGTAGTAGATAGTTTCTATTAATGAGACTAAGTCAAAACCTAGTATAAGCTGGACAGTGTTTGGTCAGTGTGCTATATTGTGGCCAATTGTATCTATAATGTGAAATCCTGGATATAAAATTGTCATCTGCAATTTTCTGTAGTGGCCCCAGTAATATTTGCTCTTAAAGTGTACTGAAGTAGAATATCACATGACATGGTTAGAGGTGCTGTAAGGGTCTTTTATTTGTTAAAATTAATGTTAAATACCTCTACATTCCGACAGCCATCCCTGAAATAGAGTGTGCGATCTCCGCTGTGCAGTTAACGGAAAATACATTTTCCGTTATCCCGTTCCCACTTTATCCAACAGCAGAGCTACAATGTGACTGACCATGCCTGAACAGGTGAAGCTACCTGTTCCAGTGCTCCCAGGAACGTCTTACACCACCAAATATTATATAGACTCATGCAAAACCTGCATTTACGTCAGTGTGGCCTGACTGCTGGAAAAATTTTTTTTTTTTTTTAAGGGGCTGAAAAGTGATAAGTGGCTAGCCTTACTGCTTCTGGGCAACTAAGCTATATTATTCTCTGCAGTTGCTGTATGGATATTTGTTAGCCAGCTAGGTGTGTTGGTGGTCTGATAGCTAGTTTGATAGTTTATTTAATTAGTTAATCTAGTTAATTAGTTTATAGCTGCCTAGACGCTTGTCATTTGTGTTGGACTTCAGCATAGTTTGCTGTGCAACAATAACAGCAAAGTTTGTTGTTAGGTAGGTAGATAATATTAGTTTTAGTTATATGTGCTTCATTAAAGCACAGCTAATGCTAGCTAACTTTACCAAGTGAATGAGTTGATGGAAAGCGACCCCCCACAGCAGAGGAATAACAGCTTGCCTTAGGTGAAAATAAAAGAGTGAAAATGTGTAATGGAATATGTCTTTACCCTAAATATAAGACAAATGCATTAGACAATATTTAAGTTGTTGCTAAATAAAATGGAGAGACCTTTTTATATTTAGACGAATAAGGCCTTTGGGGTTAGTGATTTGCACACAAAATCTAAGATTCCAATTTGCCCAAAAACAGTCTGTATAACCTGTATTTAATAATATCTCCAATATTGTCTAAAAGAGATCCATAATTTACGGCCAAAAAACCTATAACCAAAAATAATTACTCAGTATAATAAAATAAAACAAAACAAACCAACAATGGGGTAAATGTAAAAAGGCGTTTATGTATACATTTTAAAATGTTACAATACACACAAACAGTGTAATGTCATGTAATGGCCTACACCCCCTACTTGGGCGAAAGTCTACCCGTGAGGGGCCCGTGAGAATCTGGAAAACACTCCCGACTCTTCTAGACACAGCAGATGTGGATCACAACCTGGTTGCCTTGCACACGTAGGTTAGTGCTTCCTCCACAGACAGACAGAGCGAGGGCGCCTCCGCCTCTACCTGTAGAGCCTCTACCAGGATCGTGGCCTGGTCCTCCTCTGCCTCGGGTCTGTAGCTCGCCCTCTTCCCCAACTACATCCTCTTGGTTGGTCTGCCTGATGTGAACTGTGATTGAAATTAAATGTATAACAAACTTGCACAAATCAACTTGCAGCAACATCCTTTTTGACAACTGCAACTTCATAGCTTGGGTGACTGACAATTCAAATAAGTTACTTGTAAGTTGCCATTAGCGAACGTATTGGCTTTAAAAACACTTAATAATTCTAAGCTGCTCTATTCATGTTTGCAAAAGATGTTATTAGAACTCGGAATTGTCTGGCTAGTTAGCTGCGTTTTATCTGGTCATTGCTAGCTATCTATCTAGCCAGTGGGACGCTAGCTAGTACTAATATATTAATATAAGCTACATTTATTGCCAATTAATTGTACTTACTGGTTAGAGGCAGATGACCCTGCTCTCCATTGCTGCTGAGCCTGATACTGTAAGGTGCCGTGGCGAACACCTCTGCGCATTCATGTGTTGGAGGAGGGGGGAGCGTTGGAGATGTGGGGAGGAGGGAGGGGAGTGCCAGTTAGCAAGAACGGACAGGAAGTTAGCAAAAAATGCTGATATTGCTTACAGCCCTTTCATGCTACATATGAGTCAAAAAAAATATTATAAATGCAGTTGCAGGAGCAATACTTTCCCCTCATATCTTATCATGTTTGATTTGAAAGAGAACTTGTTGTATTAATAATTATAACTATTCTAATTATTCTAATTATCTATTAACTCGCCCATTAGTTTCTGTCTGCAGGATGTCTCCAGTTTTTCTGAGAGTAACTCTGTATCGAGTAATTGTTATTTATGAGTTATGTACCATAACTCCAAATTCTATGAGTAAAGACGCAGCCATCTAAGTTATGGGCCACCAAGGTGAGGCCGAGGTGGGACCTACGTTGTAAGTGGGTGTAGGTATCGCCTACACTGCAATTTCCCCATTCAGGGACTAATAAAGGATTATCTTAGTGGGTGTGGGTGTCTCCAGTTCTGTGCAAGTGCGGGATGAACACTCTAGCTTTATGGTCTTAGAGGGCTGTGACTATTCTCTAGGTTCATGCCTATTCATTTTGAAAGAGCAGTGGGGAAACTCCAGTACCCGACCAGCCAAAGGTGTAACTTCATCACTCGCTCAGTCACCGACAGTGTTTCCAGGGCTAGCCCCCACTTTGCTGCAGTCCCACCAAAAAGAGAAATTCAGAACAGCAGAGTGGTGCGAATGATGTTTTGTCTATTAACCTCACCTGTCAGGAGACTCAGGATCAAAGCAGGTCTTGAGGACGTCGGTGACCTCCGGGTCACAGCAGTCTCCATCATCGTAGTCATAGTGTATACTGTTGCACTCCATGTTACAAACTCCATCCTGTCTCTTCCAGTTGTAGCAGGGCCCCAGTCTAAGGCAGTCCCCTCCATCGTGGCCTGTTCTTGGGTGGTCGCACTCTGGGTCACATTGGCGGTTCCCAATCTTCCCAATTCGACAGTTGCTTAGGATAAACTGGTGTTGGAGGCTGGAGTTTCTGACGGTGTGCACGCTCAGATCCAGGGTGATGTTGTAAGGGCGAAAGGCCTCAGCTAGAGCCCGGTGCTGGAGCTGAATCTGGGCTTGCGACACGGTGGGGTTTCCACCATCGTCATTAGAGAGGTTGACGATCCGGTAGCGAACTCGCTTGGGGGCACGGAGCTGCCAGTTGTTGTTGTAGCCAAAGATAATGTCAGTGTTGTCACAGAGTGTCAGGCCACAAGGTGGCGGCAGGAACGAGGAGACAAGTTCTTGTTCAGGGACAGGAGTGGTGATGATGGTTGGATGGAGGCCAACTTTGGATGGAGTCCATAGCTGTTCCACCTCAATGATAGAAGCAAAATTCAACAATATTTCAATCAACTTTAATACTTTTTCAAATCCAATTTCTATATATAACAATTAAATTAGCAATGCAGATAAGTAACGCTTTATAATTTGCAAAGACTGAACAACTGAAACTGTAGAAATGAAATATAGTTGGTTACATTAGAGAAGTCAGCCCACATAGCCAAGACTGGGTCGCTTTTGTCAGTTTGAAGTGGCCACTTCAGCAGGTCCTCGTGAGAGCGGGCATAAGCCCGCAAGACCACACCCCCTATCTGGCCTCTGAAGCTATGTCCTTGATCTGATTGGTTTCTGCCGAGGAAGAGGGTTCTGCACGTCTTCATGAAGGGACTGTAGAGATTCCCCGACTGGAGACTGCTCTCTCCCACCTGATTTGAAATGCATGGGAGAAACGACAGCAGAGAACAGAGGAGGGGCAGAAACAGATGTCTCTCCATTTCATTATGCTACAAGCACAATCAATGATTGATGGTGTTATCCAAAGACAATTTCCTAATTTCATTAGACTTTTGAAAAGAATGTATTAGAATCATGTCACCCAGGTTTTACAGCTGCCCATGTTGGGGCAATGTCACTTGAAAAGCTCTCTACCTTGTTGTCAACAAAATGAAGTCATATCACATATTCACTCTATTCCCAAAATGCTTGAATTGACTGACACTACAATAGCTCTGACCTCTGTTAAAAGACAAATCCCAACTGCTTGCATCTCAAAATGATGTTGAATTGATGATGTATTGGTCATGGGTGCTTAAGTTTAATTTAAATTCAAAATGTAAACCCCAGCCTGGATAAGGCTAGTAAGTGGACCTTGAGTTTGAAGTACTAACACTGCATTTCAGTGATCAACAAGTACCACCCACCTTAGATCCATCAACATACAGGGTCATGTTGTGGCCGTTGTAAGTGGCCATCAGGTGAGTCCAGGCATTGGCTCGGTACCGCTGGTGGCTGTAGACAGTGGTGGATTTTGCGGCTCGGTCTGTGCGAAGCGTGAAGTAGAACCGTGCATCCTTGGCGCTGCCAGGTTCCACAGTGCGGATGCCTACCGACCAGCCCTTCTCACTCAGTGAATGGGAACAGTTGTCAAATACACCTAAGGCAAAGGGGAAATGGGGAAAAGTCAAATATATTATTTTGAAAGAACACTGGAGGTGAAAACAAATCGAATATTCTCTTGCAGAGTCAAAGTACAGCAAATCTACATTGGTCATCGCCCTCAAGAAAAATGAATAAATACAAAACACACAAACAAGCAAGCCTTCCAAGTGATTGCAGTCATGCAGGCAAAAGACAACAAGGGGAGAGGTACAGAGAGGCGGAGACGCACCAATAGAGAGTGTAAGACAGAGACCGAGATAATAGACAGAGCCAGAGACAGCAGGAGAGAACAGAGAGGGGAAGGAGGACGGAGGTATTTCACTCAGCCAAGGCAAGGCCCTGATGTTTCCATCTGCTATTGCAACAGACACACATCTGCTACCCAGATGTCTAACACTGAGACAGCAAAGGGTCAGGGAACCCCTTCACCCTCCTCAATGCTGTGTGTGTGTGTGTGTGTGTGTGCATGTGTATATGCTTACATGCATATGTGTGCAAAGTGGGCCATTTTAGTGACATATCCCCAAGGCGGTGGGCCAGTTTCATGGTTAAGCATTGAATTCAGTTAAAGACAGCAGCGGTTAGGAGGCTATAGCTTTGCCAAGTGAATTAGTTGAAACTGTATGTCGCCTACTGTACCACTGTCAATCTATGCATATCTACAGTAACACATGAAATGCTAAAGGTGCTACATGTTGCACTTCATCATCAATAAATCACAGACTCGTATGGTTTGGAGACAGAAAAGTCAGCCTTTACAGACATTGCATTAGCAAATCTGCATCACAAGGCCATTTCCCCTGGAAATCTGCTGAATTGCTTTACAGCGTACAGCATGCTGTAGGTGCATTATTTAAAGGCACACAACTAGAGGAGGGCGTTGCTTGAATCACACTTGAATTGAACTAAAGTTTTCAGTGTTTCATGCAACAGCAGAGGGTCATGGTGAAAAAGTACAGCCAAAAATGTGAAAACATTTAGCTTGCAATGGGGGAAAGAAAGGTTTATGGGAAATGTGGTCTTGATGTTGTGAGACATTCGCGCTACTACGTAAGTTCGAGGCTACCATTCATCTCCACTGTGGTCTAACTTGTTTAGTGTAATTCTAATGTTGAACTCAATTAGGTAGTGATCTTTTGGGGGCAGCGTAACTAGCCAACTGAGATAATGAGATAATGTCACCTTCTAAAGGTGTCATGGCACACATGTAAGCAAACCAATTGGCTATTTACACAAATAGCAGACAGGGAGTCATTCCTCAGAGATGGCAACGCACACTACAGTATGTAGTAACGATATAAAGAAGCATGACAAATACACAATACGTTTTGATAAAAACCCAAAGTCAAAGACGTTATATTTGACCTGTTTCCTAACACATGGAATGCATTGGAATCCTCAGAGATGGAAACACATGACGTGCTCTGACAGTTAACAAGGAAAGCAGGGTGTCAAACTCCTCAGTCAATCAACTTTAACTTTTTTTAATCGCCTTAATTTGAAAATCAAATCCGGTAGTCATTCACTCTCTCAGCATGTATGGGCCCCATCCCCACTGGCGCCCCCACCTGGTTTCAACATGCCATTTTGTTGACTTTGTAAGAACCATATCAGTCACAGTTATCAGCCAGCACTATCGGTTAACCCATTGCCATTAATGTTGGCTGGACAATAGCTACAATACATTATGCAGCCCATAATAATGCAGCACCTAAGGCAACGTAGAATCAGCGTCATCGTTACATTGTTTTTCCAGCAGCGTACTCTGAACTCTCAACATGCGACGCATAAATTAACAATAAACTGAACTGCACAAACAAACAGATTTATAAGATCATCACTGACCATTAGAAGTCAAACCAATGTCAATGTCATGTCTGGCAGAAACAATAGGAGTTTGTTTTGCACTGTATTTGTCAGATTCCTTCGGCCACTACAAAGAGAAAGGCCCATGCCGCAAAACGCCGCCCTCACATAAGGAAGCAATGAGGGGGAAAGAGTTGAGTAATGGCGTCGGATCTTTGATCAGAGTCAGTGTGAGTGGACATAACAGTTTGCGGTCTCTCTCACTATCTGGACAGCTGTGGTGCTGCACCATTGAGCTTTTCTCCTCCTTCAATTTGCTTGACGCATGTGTTGTTCTGTCAAATGCGTGAGCCTTTCACGCGTTAAATCCTCCACGCTGGCTCGTTGGGAAAAGCAGCGATGCTCCTCTTCGTGTGAGCCGCCTGGTTAGACGGAAGGCTTCATGAGCTCAGCGTGTGTCTGCTCGGAATCAATCTAAGCAGTCGGGCTAACTGCGAGGAGAGACACTCAATGGGAATTTACACAGTTGTGTAACCATGTGCTGAAAGTGTGTGTATAGAATGAAAGTACAATTTCATTTGATGTGACAAAAATGACTTTAAATCAATGTTACTGATATCAGAGATTGTTGTGGACACTTAGTCTCAATGCTTTTAATATATGATAACCTGTGTTTGTCTCTTTGCTAAACGGCTATTTTATGCACTTCACAATACAGAACTAGGGCTTGAACAGTGTAGTGTTTTTGTATACATCATCTTGGAATCATTACTATGGCCATTGTGATCAACCATTATCATAATCACTAGCAGCCATCACAGGCTTCGACACTAACCATGTGGGCCACAGAAGATGTGTTTTGGCCACAATATTTAGGGGCTTGGTGGCCCGTGGGGCCAGCGTTTGCACGTTTTAGCATATTCCTCTGCATCAGCATGTTCACCCTCATCATAATAACCATATTCATCGTCCCTGCAGTATGATTATCCCATGCCATTGTCATCATAATCACATTATCTTTGTCAGTAACATAATCACACCATACTCATTACAACTGCATCATTGTCGTTAGTATTAACCCATCATAGTCATCATAATTGTTAGTATCGTCAGCAAGGGTGGAACTAGAATCTACAAAAATGCCACGGACAAGAGGTTAAACTGGGGTAGGGTGAGGTCGGGTGGGGGTCAAGCAAGGGCAGTGAGGACATGCTTTTTAGTTATTGTGGCTCTAACGGTGTTGTCTTTAATTTGGTCCTTTGCGCGCGCATGCATGTTTGGCTATAAATAATGTATGTATGATAAGGCGTACATTTGAGGAAAAATTTAAAATGCCACCCATAGCCGTTCACGACATCACATGACCAACACAAAATAAATCTCAGTACTAAAGCCTTAATCGGAGCACCACAAGAGAGGCACCCTCCTTTTATAGAGGCTAAGCTATCATAGTATGTACTTTATTTATTTAGCTTTAACAATCTTGATACAGATCTCTTTTTAATTCTGACCAAGATACATACTGAAAAGCAAACTTGTCATTACTCTCTGGTGGCCAAACTGTGGTGACACTGTTTCTAAATGACCACAAACCTACTTGGCAATTCTGCACTCGGCCAACACATACATCAATACTAATATATATCTGCCAATTTATCGGCGTACCTCTACACAGAAGCACACCGAAGACACCAGAAAAGGTCCCTCACAAACAGTTCAAATGCCAAACATACTGAATTTATCATATGAATCCATCATATGAAAAGTCCTCACATTTGAGAAGCTGAACCCAGTGAAGGTCTGGTCATTTTGCTCGACAAGTGATTAAAAGACTATCAAAAATAGCGATTAGTTTTCTGTCAAACACCTCGGCATGGGATAATTGAATAGTTTCAGCACTAACTGTCATTATCACAATGTCGCCATCTATTCCTGACCACTGTGATTTCCGCCTTCACTGTCTGCGGTGGAGACCAAACAGGGAAAACGCTGGATAAACTCTGTTTGACCGTTGTCGTGAAAACCAGCCTCCTGAGACCGGCGTCGTTTTCTTGGAAAGCATTTAACAAGAGAATTTCACGCAGCACTAGAGACTGCTGTTAAAAGGGCAAACTCAAACGCTCTTACTATAGCTGTCACAAGCTATTTGCAACAACGTATACAGCAGCATACGCTTTGTGTGTCGGAGTGAAATCTAGGCAACTTCAACAGCGTGGGAGAGAACAAGCAACGGCAGGCAAGCAGACAGAGTGCAAGACAGCAAAGAGGTTGCAATTTATTAACTGCTTTAATAAACAGTGGTATAACACTGTAGAATACCACATTTTCCCAGATGAGGGACTAATAAAGGTTTGTGTTATCTTATCTTATCTTAAAGCAATTAAAAACACTAAGTGATGCTGGATAGGCAGACATGTCAACCAACAGGACCGTGATATACAGTAAATATCCTGAAACACATAAATAGGCCAGAGGGGCAAGTCTACAAGTCAGGTTGCCACAGTGTGACCTGAGAAAGTGAATTTATTCACAACTAGGTTTCTGCCATGGGGCATCTAACCCCAACACGTGTGACCATGAGGCTGTGGGACTCTGAGTGTGATGTATGATGCAGACATGATCAGTTTTCACCCACCTGCTATGACTGCAGGGTTGTTCTGCCCCCCCTCAGGCTTCACCCACAGCTCCAGGCTGAACGTGGCCCTCGGCAGCTCCACCCCTGCGGCCGGATTCACCTTCAGCTGCTCCCGACGCCCGCTGAAGTACAGGGCGGTCATCCAGGAGGGGGGCACCCTAGGCACGGGGCTCCCCCAGGGAGAGGCGCTGCCAAAGGGCAGGCTCGCCGGCGGATCCGCCTCCTCCACCTCCCCGGAGTAGTCCTCGGTGCCGTCCTCCAGGGTCCCGGTGGAGGACTGCTGGTCTCCATCTTCCTGCTGCAGCCTGTAGAGGACCTGGAGCCCCCTGGAATCTGTTGAGCTGTCGGGGGAAACCTTCTCCCAACTGGAGTTGCTATCATCCTCGTAAGGAAACGTCCCGTCGAGGCTGCGGGTGGACCTCGAGCGGGAGCCGCGCGGGGGCTGCGCGTGGCCCGAGGAGGAGGCGGTCTGTGCGGCGTCTTCAAGCAAGACACGTTGCGCGACATAATGCGGGTCTCTTGTGGAGAACCGTCCGGGCAACGTCACATATTCGTCCCCGGCTCCCACCGCCATATCCTCTGCGTCACCCCAGCCTCCCGTATCCTCCCCCGCCGGAGCGACCCGGTGCCCCCCGGTGTCTAACCTGCACCCTCCTGCGCAAACCGCAGCGGCAGCGCTCCTCACAGCGTGCGGCTCTCTCCGGCTCGTGTGCGTCCTCGGAGGGGCCGCTGGAGGGCGGTGTTGCGACGGCGAGAGGGAGCGGGGTTGCCGCCGGGACCTCCAGACGCCGGAGACGGCGCAGGGTTCACCTGCTACCCTGGAGAGCTCACTGTCTGCCCGCCGGGCAATGGCGCGCTTGTACCGGCTGAGCGCGTCGGAGCGAACCGGGTTGAGCAGCCACGTGTTAGTGATGAGGACGAGGAAGACAGCCGATACTCTGATTAACAACATTTTCTCAGGTCAGGGACAGTATTTGGCGCTGGTTTGTTGACGATAAAGAGAGAGAGGTGTGTGTGGGGGGGGATTTTGGCTCTTAAAACTCTGCCAGTTCAGCAGCAGGAGGTCTTATTATAGGTTTTATTTGCGCCCGTTTACCCAGAAATAAAGAAACGGCCGTTTTGTGGATTTCAACCCTATTTTTGATAAACAAATGAGGAGGGCGATCAAATAAACAGTGAATCAGTGCATTGCAAAGGGGATCACACCAAGAAAGACTATTGCATATTGCATATTGAGGTTTCCTCCTGTGTGCTTGGTATTGATTTTGAATAAAGCAGATGTTTTAAAGAGAAAACACTCCGATCTTTCAGTTCATCTAAATCCTTCCTTGGCCCGCACGCTCCTGCACTTTGCCCCCTTTCCATTCATGTAGCCTGCAGCCTACACTGTCTGCTACACATCTGCAGCCTCTGGCACTTTGTTTCTGTTTGCAGGTAGGAAAAAAAACAACAACAAAAAAAAACACGCTCGAGCTACGTCTGAGGTAAAGGAATATTTGATAAATTGTCACCAAGCTGAAATGAATTATTTTATTAGGCCCATATATACACAGAGGGAGACGTGGAGGAAGTTTCCTTTGTTTAAAAAAAATAAATCAATAAAAGAACAGACAGATATTTTTGCGTGAATAAATCGGAACGTCTCACTCCTTGCTGACTCTGCACAAAGCCTCTCGTTTCTTTTTACCTGACCAGCGCGGCATCATTTAGTGAGCGTCCTGTTCCAAAAACAAAATAAAAAAATAAAATGTGGCTGCAAGGTGAATCGGAGTGATAAGAAGAAGGAAAAGAAAAAGGCAAAAGAAAAGTCACTCCAGAGGCAAATTGAAGTGCGGTGCAAAGTGCCAGCCCTAAAACAGCGGGGCCGTTCTACTTGTTGAGCCGAAGCTTTCCTGTCACTTCTGAGAGAGGACAAAAATATCAGTCCGTTAAATCAGGTTCGGGCGTCTGCGCGTCGGCTCCTCTTGGTGCTGTTGCGCGTCTCTGGGCGCTTCAGAGAGAGACTTGCTGCTCCTCTGCACCGGCCCATGCAGTAGTAGCAACATCCTCCTCCATTCACTCCTCTCTCTCTCTCTCTCTCTCTCTCTCGCTTTCTCTCATTCTCTCGAGTTCAAAGATTTTTTTTTTTTTTTTTTTTTTTTATGGGGGAGCCCCTGCCCGCCATTACATCACCGGTAGGGGAAGTGCGGTGGGGGTGGTGGTGGTGGTGGGGGTGGAGGAGGAGGAGGAGGAGGCGTCCTTCCTTTTCCTCACGTTTGTGTTTTACAAGGGAAATCCTCTTCTCTCCTCATTCCCCTGACCAGCACTGTGCCGTGCCAGGAAAGGGGTTGTAAAGTTTATTAGTGTGAATGCTGTTAAGCATTCACACTCTTGTTATCCAGTTCTTTATTATTATTAGTGTGAATGCTGTGAAGCATTCACACTAATAATTGCAATAATTGCAATAATTAAGCATTTTGCAAAATTTCAGCTCCATTGGAAATGCATTGAAATCTCTTCAACAATTCAGCAATATTCAACCTTTTCCAACGTTCAGCCATTCAGTCATACTTTCACGTAGAAAC
>JAVQJF010038256.1:0-12305 GCA_036023855.1 Gadopsis marmoratus
GCGGCACTTAGTCTCCTTCGGACTGAGAGAAACCTTCTCGCACAGACAGCGTTAAGGGGAACTGCGCGACTTTGTAGGCGGGCTGCAGGCTGCCCACCCAATCAGAGCGCAAGTTCGAAGCAGTACCGAAATGTATGCATTCTGTGACGTAAGAAAAAAAATCTGAGGTTTTTGATTGGGTGGGCAAGACGTTCGTTTGGGTGGGCACTGCACACCCTTGCCCATTGCTAGAGCCGGCCTTGCTTCCAACGAGAGTTTCACACGTCTACAGGTCGTCAGCTAAGCGAGGCAGTGCAGGAACTCCTCGGTGTCCTCACAGGGAGGTGCGTGTCTCCGATTTCAACAGTTGGATGAAAACATGTTCAGCACAAGAGAATGCTCATCGACACTCCTTTTGCATACCGTTGATATGTTTTCGTTTTGTCCTGTGGAAGATGGATAGTGTAGTGGTTTAGGCCGGAATTTAAAACAAAATGGCAAAGCGTCTCAGGAAGCCTCACAGGAGAGCCACTTAAGTGATAAGAATCAATAGTTTTATTACAAGGTGTTTGTAATTGGAGAATAGCTACAATCAGATTTTTTTCTTTTTGTCAACAAGTCCCTCAAGAAGACCATAGCCAACAATGCGTTCATCCTACTAACTAGTATCGTCTGTATAGCCAAGCCTGACGACGATTGTGCCTCCGTGCCATCCAGTAGAGCTCCATTGTTGTCCTGGCTCAGTGAAGACCTCCAGGCAGACCGAGCACTGAAACGGCTCTTCATACAATAGACAGCAGCAGGAAGCCATGTCTGCAACATGACATAAACCACAACGTTACTTCCTGGAAAATATGTCAGCTTTTGTTTTTCGTCTCCCAGACTTGTGTATTCTTTCCCCTAAAGCTTTCCCCTAAACACATTGAATAAACTAGATTTATTTAGAGTAACTCTACTTTGGCATTGGCATATCGTTATACTGAAGGCCCACATGGAGCAGGAACCAGTTCCCACAGATAATACATCTACTCTCCGAGGGTGTGAATACAGCCCTTACACGTGTTCCGCAAAATTATATTACTAAATGACTCGGCAATTATCCCTCTTCAGACGTCAGCGTGTCTCTTTATGTTGCTCTTACCGTTGCCACCTTCTGACAGTGCTGCCACACCCTTTCGCTGCTATGCTGTAGATCCAGTTTTTGACAGATGCGACTTAAGCCTTTGTCTCAATCACACAAATATAGTTTAAGTACTCATCTAACACTACTTTGTTTTATTCTTTTTTCCAATAATATTTTGGATTATTGTCCACACCAGGGTATACACAGAATTTCATTAATACAACAAAATATATAAAGTAGGACAGTGGTGGAATGTAACTAAGTATATTTACTAATGTACTGTAATTGAGTAGAATTTTGAGGTACTTTACTCTGGGGATTTCCATTTTATGCTACTTTATATTTCTACAACACTACATTAGAGAGAAAATATTGTACTTTTTACTCCATTACATTTATCTGACAGCTTAGTTCTTAGTTACTTTACAGGTTTTAGATACAGTCAATGTTATTTACAAATCTAAATGTAATATGATTCATTTTTGTAGAGTTTAAACTATAATTTAGTAAGTAGTTAACGTTAGCCCAGCCTTGACCAGACATAACATTAAAGTGCTGCTTTCACGTTAATGCATCATTAATTATAATCATACAGATAATAATACTCTGACGTGGGCCATTCTGCATTATGAGTACTTTTACTTTTGATGCTTTAAGTACATTTAATACTTGCACTTCGAACATTTAAATTTTACAGCGTATTTCTGCACTGTGGTATTACTGCTTTTACGTATCGTAGTGTTTTTACTGAGCGTGAGGAATACAGCACCATGAACAAGAGGCAAAGCTTGTTTACAGTTTCATTTAATACATAAATGAAGTGAAGGGGAAAAAAGCATAAAGGATGCTCTTCAATAAGAGTGGATCCCATTGGCTCCAATTTATGGTGCCAATTAAAAGATTCACATTTTTGCAATTTAACACCATAAACACGACTCTATTCAACAATTTAAATTACTTTTTTTTAAATGCTGTTATTCGTCAAACCTGTGTAATCCACTCGTGGGGAAAGAGGTGTTTTCTGTATATTGGTTACACATTTATGCCCCAACATCAATTCTTTTTACTGTTTTATTCCAATAACTGCAGCCCATCTTACGGATGTCTTCAGCACATTTTGGTCAGATTTGTAAATATTCAGCCATGTCCCAAAAGCTGCCTCATGTTATGCTCATTACACATCACTTTTTCTACAGTTTTCAATACAAACTAGCCAATCTGCTGCAGCGAGGGTGTCGTTTGATCCCTCTGTTTTCAGAGGGGAACCCATCCAAACAAGAAAAGAACTGAAACTAAGCACATTTACTTTCCACTTGCTAGGAGGCAGTGAACATTTCGTAAGCAATCTTTTATTTATTCATTTATATTTTTTGAACTGTGTGTTTAAAATGCCGTATGATTTCTATGGGGCTGTAAGAATCCGTTTGTTTGATCAAATACATACCTAACTTGTCTTCTACATACCCTTCTTGTCTGCATGGCTCCTCCGGACATCAACATTGTCTTCATGCTGAATCCACAATGTGCAAAATGTGTATACAAACTGAAACTAAATGCAGCTTTCCCTTTGCGTATCGCTTAATCACCCTTATTTGGTGACATGACATTAACAAGCCAAGACTCAGGGGAAAACAGAGTATTATTGATTAAGACAGAGGACAGAGGCCACACCAACACTGAAGACTTGTTCTCACCAGGTATATGTTTTAATACTCAACCAGGATTCAACACATTACACTGAGGAACACCTGCAGGGTTTAACACAGGCAAAGTAGGCCTTAAAACACTTGACACTGCTCCCTCACCATTCAGCTATAGACGCACAGTATTTACACTAACCTACAGGATCTGCGTGATCAAACATCAATTCTCAGGAAGGAAGGAGCAGTGATAGGATTGAGTTTATGTACAGGATTATATCAGGCCGTCGGACAGGTCCATGTTGGAGAAACAGCAGTTGCGGGTTACAAGATGCTTCACGACACATTGGTTCACAGTACAGCAAAAGCACAAGTCAAGTCCGTACACTCATAGCAACAGTATAAAAAGAACCTGCAGGGCCATGTCATCCGACGACTGGTGGCCCTGTGAAAATAGAGCAATGTCGCCATCTCCTGGCTAGACCACACATCTGCTCAGAGAACAACAGAACAGATGACATTTAACTTCAAGAGTTCGGCTATCTAATTCAGTCAAGAATGAATGTAGTACACATACTATCTAAACTCAGGTATAGTAGCTATCTACCCATCTATCTATCTAGAGCCTTCTGCTGGAATCAGTACAAAAAGATATTTTAGGACCCGACAGTCAGCTTCAGATGGCTTTGAAAGAAGATTTTATCTTGTACAGTTCAAAGGACCATACCAATGGTTTTAGCTCCTAAACTACAACTACAACACATTATGTACAATTGATATAACTGCTAAGGAAACCATATTGTAGTGTTTCAGAGGTTTTTTGTGTATGTTTTTTCCTACTTTCCAGGCAGCTACGTTTTCCATATTTTCCCTTTAGAATAGAAATCAATTAGCACACTCTTACAATCTGCTTTGCTCCTGTAATCCATCACAGTGACCTTCATGTTCTCTCCATTGTTGTAGTGGGGTAATGTGGTTGAACCGATCTGGAAAGAATGCGCCACGCTGCCTCTCAACAATAATGTGACGTTGACGAAAAATGAATGCAGACTTAACATTCGCTGTGATGGATTGCACTTACGTTTTCCTGGAAACAAACAGCTTCCTGGAAAGCAGGGAAGAGTTTTGAGAAGATCACAACACTGTAGGACACGATGCTGAAGTGCAAGCAGGCCCAAAAGGGATGCAAAGAAAGAACTTGATACGTTTGGCTCTCTACCTCTGTGGACTTTGATATGAGCATGCTACACCACCACTTTCTAAAAAGGGCCTCCTGTATAAAAGGGATTATATGAGTTGTAAGTAATTACTTGATTAATTGTTTATGGTTGCCACAATTGGTGAGTCATGAATAAAAGTTAATCAGTGTCTCAATTCTAATAACAACCATGTTATTAACAAGTCATTAATAAAAAGTGCAATACGTTTTGTTTCTATTATAACCCAAAGGTTCTTATTAGATGCTTATAACTGATTGTTAACAATTTATTAACCATTAATACACATTTTACACCATTTTCTATGGGGTGCCTTGTTAGAAAGTGGTACACATTATTCTATAGTTGAAGTACACAGATGTGTTATTACTTCAGATATGTTTCCATTTGATTTATTTTGATGCTTTCTAGATTTAACCCCAGTTATTGTGATATGTATTTGGAGCGCCACTTCCCTGTGTGTACTTTGTCTTTGTCTCGCCTTGTGTTGTCTAGTGTTTGTAATTTTGTGTGTAAAGGTCTGTTGTTGTTTGTGTGTTGTTGTATTTTTAATTTGACTTTTAAAATGGTCTTAATTTTAACTATTTTATTATTGTGAAGCACTTTGTGACCTTGTTCTGTGAAAGGTGCATGAAAAAGCACAGGAGCGCCCTTTTTAGATGTCATTATGAAGTCTGGGGAGTCAGCAGTAGACAGACGGGTAAAAAGAAATCACTGGTATGGTCCAAAGTTAAATAGCTTAGTCATGGGTCTAAACAGCACTTTCACGAGTAAAGGTATAAGACAACAGCCTGAAGCCCTGTTTGAAAAAGCAAAATCACACACATGTGAATATTTATCCAAAGTTAACTTGGGACGAGCGTCACCTGATGCAGGAGTTTATCTATATTAATAATCTGAGAGGGACGATGTACACTCAGCCTTTATTCTAGATGTTCTGACGGTTCATTTGTTGATTTTTGTTACTAAACAGATCACATAGAAGACACACATTAATAGGTGAATTTTAGCATAGATTCTTGTGTGACCATCTTAGAAATATCCCCCGAAAATGTTTTTATGCTAACACTATTGCCCTTAAAATACATGCCATGCTGATTTTTTTGATTCTCAGTATCGGTGAAAGGCCCTGATCAGCATGCCAGGCTCCACCTAAACATTGCCGACCCGTCAGCCGTCGTTCTGCCTCTTTACAGGGCTGTAACTCACATGTAAAGCACCACAAATCACCCACACACACTCAGGAAGGTCTGCCCACACTGCTGTACTCAATCGACGATTAGCAACCGCAAACACTTGGGATTCACAACACTGAGTTCAGATTTGAAATGAGCACAGAGGCGGCCATTTGTACTGACTTAAGTTAGGAGCATCTTTCTTTTCTCATACTATTAAAGTACTTTCGTCCTCCTTCAACTCTCCTTCCTCCTCCTTTTCAGGCGGTCACATGGCACAGATGGTAAGCCGATGGCACAGCCTCAATCAGACCAGAATTTTTGTGTTTGTGTCGGCATCCCCTACATTGTGCGTGTGTGTGTTAGCGTGCTGATTAGTGTGTGAATGGTGAGTGTGTGTTTTTTTAATATCATTGATCTCATTTGTTTGCTGTTGATCGTGTGTGTGTTTGAGCTTGCCGTGCACGTGGAAGTATTCATCCTTGCCCTCACCGTGTGTGTGTGTTAGGTCATTGTCAACGTGTGTCAGATCTTGTGTCGTCGTGTGTGTGTGCAGTTCCTCTGGCTGCGCTCGTGTGCCGACGACCTCCTCGATCCAGCTCCTGAAGCGGCTGACTCGAGTGTAGAGCGACGGAGAGGAGGGGTCGGCACACCCGTAGCCCCCAGCGATGACCCCGGTGAGGACCCATCGACCCATATACCCCTGACACACGAGCCCGCCTCCAGAGTTGCCCTGACAACTGTCGCCATGGAGGAGGCTGGTGTCTGGAGGACTGCCGGCACACAGGGTGCCATGGCTGGAGAAGCTGTCGCCATAGCGCTTCTTACATTGCCATGACGACATCAGAGGGACCCAGGATGCAAGAACTGAGTCTAGGAGAGAGGATGGATGAGATGATTAAAGGAGCGGCATGTCAGAAATGATGAAACAATTAGGTGATTAATTGACAAGTCAATCAACGTTAAATTGATCAACAATTTTGATTATTCATTAAGTCATTTATCTAGCAACAAGCTTAAGAGTCTGCAGCACAGTGGTGCTTTGAGCTCAATGCTAACATGGGCATGTTCACACTGACAATGCTGACATGCTGATGTTTAGCAGCTATAATGTTGATCATGTTCACCACCTCAGTTTAGTGTGTTAGCATGCTAACACAGTAAAAACAAAGTACAGCCTGGGAAGGTAAAGTGGTAGAAACACAATTACAAAACTGTATTTTTAGATACCTTCTGAAAATATGCAGTACACTAGAGAGAAAAACAAATACCTGGTCCTGTCCAGCCAGAGGTAACCATGACAATGCAAGAAGATGGAGCATTTCCCCCTGATGCTGTGTCCGCAGCAGGAAGGCATGCTGCGTTGGTGTTGGGGTCAAAGGTCAGACAATGACCCTTGGTGTTGGGTAGCTTCAACAAAGCTAGATCGTGACCTCCACTCTGACCCTTGAACTTCCTGTGAACCACCACCTGCTCCAGGGTGAGAGTCTGCTCTGAAGCCCCAACACGCACCACGTACCTGGACGGGTCGCTGCCAAACCTGGAGGACAGAGGAGAGAAGAAACTTAAGGTGGATTTATACCATGTGCGTCATGGTGCCGGGGGTCCTACTGAAGATGCCTCCAGCATAGGAACTGATTTTTAGTTCAGTGGATTCGGATTTACCTGCTGACACAGGATGCAGACGTCAGGGCCCAGCAAGGCCTGATCAGAGTGCCGCTACAGAGAGGACCGCCATGCTGTTCTTGAGACCGAAGCCACACCGACACCTGCCATGGCCACGTGGTCCTGACGGAGAACAGGGAAAAGATCGCAATCAAAACTCCTTCTTTCTTCTGTGTTGCTGCTTATGCTGACTAGAAATATTTTTTTTATATTGCCCCAGGTCCCCAAAAAGCCCCAGGTTAACTGCGTTAGTTTGTCAAGTTAATTAAAGGTGCAGTGTGGAGTGCTTGACACTAGTAGCGCTATTATGGCGTTGAGATTTATGGCAGAAGTCGCCATACGCTATGCAGCAATGTTTTGATGACTGCGTCTGCGTTTTGTGTGTCTCACATGCGCGTGAACGAGGACACGGGTGACGCGATACACACTCCTGTAGACACGCTCACTATTACTATCACTGATTCACAGTTGGTGGCGGTAACACGCTAAGAAATGTAATAATGCACCAAATATTGCTGGTTTTTAAAATATTATGTGTATAAGGTTTTTTTAAGTTATTTTGCAAATGTTGGTCTGTTTTACAATTATTCTGATGAGTAACACTGATTGTAAACTTTGTATGAAAACTTCACAGGGTGCCTAACAACTACGGTGAGTCTTGAATTATTAACTAACATTGTGACCCAATATTATGGCAGGCCCTGTGTCAAAATGTAGTTTCAAGACCTCATGCATTTTAGTTTAAATTGTGCTCACATGGCGCACATTCCTAAATAAAGTGTTGAATCAAATTATCACAAAACTAATTGACACACAGAAAGCCCTGAGGTCAGGCAGTATTACTCAGGCCATATAAGAGCTGGTTTTTGGTTCTCTGCGTGTACAATAAAGCTGCTGTGTCATCTGCTGAGTGCTCTGTAGTTAATGGGAAGTAGGAGGCAAATAAATCCTGGCAGGATCAGTAGAGGCCCAGCAGCAAATATTTGCCCCTGGAGCTGCCGAACAGCTTAATCTAGTTTGAATAAGGTTTTCTTACAGAATGTAAAACACTCCCCTCTAATCACAGATATAGGTATTAGAAAATTAGGTACAATAAATACACTTAATTCAAATAAACCAGCGTGTAAAGTAGTCACCCATTTAAAAATGCCACTGTGAAGGCTTCATTGTCTGTTCCTGAGTCACCAGGACAAAGCCACAGATTTGTACATATTTCACAACCAAATTAGGTTCTAAATCCTACCTGAGCATGTTTTCCTCCCCTTGGCTCCTCCTCTTGTTCTCTTCCTCCACCAGCTTCCTCAGCCCACAGCCTAGGTCTTGAGGCTTGGCCTGTCCCGCTGACTCCTGCGGCGTGACGTCACACCTCACCCCTGCATCCACTCTTCGTCTGCAGCCCTGGATGCTCTGGCCCAGAGAGGGACACTCTCCCAGGAACTCCTCCTTCCCTGTGCACCTCACCTGGTCCAGGTGGATGGGCCCTTTCCCCTGACCGAACCCTCCGACTGCCACCGCTCCACCGCTGAGGAGGGAAAATGATGTGAATTTTTGACTCATTTTTATAAATGTAACTCTGTGTCTCTTTCATGCAAGCAAAGGACTTATGAACCTGTGTCCAAGCTGTCTGCACACCACGGCTGCATTCAGGTCGTTCCAGCCTGAGTCGCAAATACTTCCCCAGTCACCATGGAGATACACCTCGACTCGACCCTCCTTTCGGCTGCTGCTGCCACCCACAAGACGCACCAGGGGACCTGACAGGAAAGGAATCACACAACTCTCATTCATATTCATGTCTCTGCATCTACATCCTCCAGTCTACACTCACTGAGAGCGAGTTATATGTCCACTGACAGTGTTAAATGTCATCTGCAGACCGGTGCATCTTTATTCAGCCTCCATTCTCATTCTAATGGACTGTGTCTCTACGGGAGGCGCAGGACCTCTGCGCTGCTGAGACAGTAAACACCGCTTTATTCTCCCTGCTGTCAACACGTGACATTTCAACTCTTTGGACAGAGAAAAACAGTGGTGTCTTCACACTGAGGTAACGATACAGCGCCGCAAAGGAAGACAGAACTGGTTGTATTCTTTCCTAGATAGACAGACCGATAAATAGTCTGGTGCCATTTCTGCAAGACATTACTAAAGTAAAGTAAATAGCTCACAGCCCGGCATTGGACCAGCACTCTGCAGGGACAGCTTGCCCTTTCCGTACAAAATTAATTGCCGTTGCACAGTCACCAAACTTCTGCAGTGCAGTGCAACGATACACTGATGTTTTTGCTGGTTTCTTTCTCTCTTGCTTTGTTCCTGCTGCAATTGCTTTTCTATGGATAACAAACTCACTAAATGTTACACAGCAGCCTGGTGTGTCCTCAAACAACGTATGATCAAAGCCGACACTAGTTTCCTCAGCTCTCATCTCTTACCTGTAGAAGGTGCAATAACTGGCACTTCATTGTTGTCTTGGCTGGATCGGCTCCTGCAGCGAACACCGACGTCCTCGCTGTGGGAGCAGTCAGTCCGCCCCCAGATCCCGTGTCGACAGTCCAGCAGAGAGGTCTCAGATCCCTCACAGTGGACGTCGTCCAGGAGGATCAGACCGACGCCCTCACCGAACATCCCGTCTAATACAACCTCAGCGTGACCCCTGAAGGTGGAGAAGAGGTTAACGTCTTTAGCCTGTTTGTGGACACCAGTTCAAAAATCCGCAAGGCTTATATGTCTTTTTAGTTTTCCCATATTCAGAATTTGAAGGTACATTTATGAAAAATGTATCAAAACAGTTAACAACAGTTACCATCAGTTATCAGCCACATAATGTCAAGTCAATCCCTGTGCGATTACCCTTGTGGCAAATTTTAAATTATCTTCACCATTGGTTAGACACACAGTTTTATACATGTAAATATCATCAGTCAATCACTATCTATGCACGCTGTGCATGCTGTAATCTACTGTACCTCATGTATATAGAGCAACCTGTTATAATAATCTTATTTACACTCATAGTTATTCCAGCACCCTTTGCACTACGCACCACTGCACTACCGTGAACTAATAACTAATGTCATTGCTGCTGTTAGATGTATGTATATATATATATATATATATACACACACACACACACACACATATACATACATACATACTGTTTATTCTTTTCTCATATTTGTAAATATATGTACTCAGTAGTTAATTTTATGTAGTTAATGTCTCTGTATCGTACTTTAAGAGCAAAGTTAAATACTACATACCTGGCCAATAAAGTGGATTCTGATTCTGAAAACATCTCGGTTGACTTTAATCATTAAAAATACTGTAATACATGCTAAACATAAGATAATTCAGTTGGAGTAACATAACCTTAATAATTACAAGCTTATGCAGGTTACTAATAATATAAAGACATTTTCCTTTCAGTGATTTTATTTATGTACTCATCTGTTCCTTAAAAATCCAGCAAAGCAAACTAAAACAGAATCTAACAGAAAGTAGGTAAAAAGCTAATTCTATACGCAACCCTTCCCTTGGCCCAAAATTGTCTTTACACAACATCTTATGACGTCTTCAGACCATTTTCCAACGTGTGGAAGAGGATTATTTTGTCAGTATCAGTTTTTATCACACCTGTAGCCCAGCTGTCTGCAGACCACCTCTGCATGCTGCTGTGTCCACTGGTCATCACACACTGTCCCCCAGTCACCGTTGTGGAAAACCTCAACCCTCCCCTCCCAGGGACTGTCTCCTCCGACCAGACGCACCACGCCATCTGAAACAGATTCATATTGTGGCCGTTATAAAGTCCTTTGGGACAGTAAATGTGACTAAAGGCAGGTGCACTTCACTTGACTCCTTTATGCGATCATAAAGCAAGATTACATTTTATAGATGCTACATTTGCCATTAACATTAATGTATCATTTTCAGATTAATTATTAATCCTTGACAGATAGAAGCTGTTATCTCATGCCAGTAGAGATGTTACTTCTCAGTTCCCATAAATCCTGTTGCTGCCTGTGACAGAGAGGATGCTGCAGCTTCGTGCTGTAATGATTTATTGATGTTCAGGGGCTATAAATAGCAGCTTGAAGCCCATCAGTGTGTACAGTAGCTTGTGTGTGTGTTGTACATGTACCTGTATAGGGGCTGCAGGAGACGCCAGCATCCTCCATGTGGTCACAGTTGTGCTGCTCCCAGTCGCCATGGGGACACTGATCCAGGAAGAGCTCGTTTCCTGTGCACTTCACAGCATCCAGCAGGATCGGGCCTGAACCCTGACCAAAGTGAGCCCACGACCAGGCCTGCGCCACACCCCTAAAACACACACAAAATTTGTCTAACCCAGTGTGTGTGTTTTCTACCTTTTTAAACAGGGATACACTTTAAGAATGTTGTCTGGTGAGGCTGTACTCTGGCGCAGTGGTGTGTTGAGCTAAATGCTAACATGCTGATTCTTGGTAGGGATAATGGTTATCATGTTTTTAGCGTGTTAGCATGCTAACATCAGCACTAAACACAAAGTACAGCTGAGGTTGTTGGAAATGTCAGTTTTGCATGTATTTATAAAGCAAAGTATTAGAAATACACATACATCATAGGTGCATATTGATGCTATACCTGCTGACCTCCTGGATATAAACCTGAAGTACTGGTAGCGCTGCCCAGTTCTTACAAAACAAAGACATAGAAAGAAAAAAACACTCAAAGCAAATATCTAAAATAAATCAAATAATCCCAATAAATAATGAAAGGCTTTTGCAAGAATGTTGTTCATGTTCATGTGATGATTATTTATTGATGCTGAAATGCTACAAAAGCACTTTGTGTGAGTTTGAGTGGGTCCATGCATTTCTGCTCCTGTGTACAGTTGTACTTCATGTTTAAGGTGGAAATACAAGCAGAGTGAAACACAGGAACAGAGACTCCATCATATTGCATTATTATTATTAGAAATATGGAGCTTTTTAAATAGAATGGGCAAAATGATAAGAATGCAGGAAGTAGAAACAGCATAGAATGTTGCAAGAGGACAGTTGCTGTCAAAAATCATGTTTCTTGGAGAAATTAAAGATGAAATAAAAATCTAATAATAAAATGTTCCAAGGTCTAACCCGGTGTTAAGCGTTCGGTTATCTCTGTCAAATGTCAAAGAAAGTTCATCTTTTTTTTTACATGCTTTAATAATGTAAATTTTCTTCTTGTAAAGCATTAAAATATATATCTATATAAAGCTCGGGGCAATTACATTAGGGCAACTAGCTAAGCTTCATCGTCATATAAAATCACATTTGCCTGTTAGCTCGTATAGTAGCGATGCAGACCTGGGCATTGTGCGGCCCGCGGGCCACATCCGGCCCTTTGGCTGTCCCCGACCGGCCCGCGAGAGGTCAATGGTAAATTAGCAATCAAACAAAAAAGTGTTCATCATTCACGCAACACAACTGGGCGTTGCTTTTATTTTGAAGGCGTCTGCCGTCTTTTCAAACGTACGCACGTCCGC
>JAVQJF010038260.1:0-10915 GCA_036023855.1 Gadopsis marmoratus
ACATTGTTGGGGGGGGGGGGGGCGGCGGCGGGGGGCCGCCCGGCGCCCCCGCCCCCCCCCCCGCCCCGCCCCCCCCCCCCCCCCCCCCCCCCCCCCCCCCCCCCCCCCCCCCCCCCCCCCCACAAGAGAGATGGATGAGTGCGGAGAGACACTCAAAAGAGCCACAAGTGGCCCACTGTTCCCCGGCAGCAGCACCTGCCTCGCCGCCTCCCTCCTCTTCAGTACCCGGCAACAGAAGTCCTCTTAACGCCAGGGCGCGGGGAATTCAAAGGGGGGGTCGGGGGGGGGGGGGTGGTTGTATGGGTGTGTGTGCATACATGCATAGGAAGTGTGCGTGTGTTACATCACAAAGAAGGTCTTTTACTGTCCACATACACAAACTCTGCCAGGTACTTCCTTCTCCGGCCTTCATCCTCCGCTGGCTCTGCTCGGAGGAGATGAAAAATCTCATTCACAACGTACCAGCTTTTAATGCGACTGACTCGTGTCCACTGACGCGTTATGTAGCCGGCAACTGACCGTTTGCTACCGTTGGCACAGCGCACACGCGCGGCGGTTTATACAGTAACAATTCATACCTAAAAATCCGTAGTAATTTGGGTCCTTGATTTTAGAGAGCAGCATATTTTGTCAGCTATGTACTACTATATAATCACTTATCTATTCGGTACGTATGTAACGAAGACTGGTGCTAGAGAGCAGGGAGTCAGACACACAGAAGACGTGCACGTAAAGAAACACCCTCCAAATTCTTTAAATGCATAGTATGTCCTTTCATACCATGCAGACACCACTTCCACATGACGACAAGTCTAAAGCTGGACAGGCCTCCTGTGTCCAGTTACAGTTGCTGATCAAAAACAGGCTCACACAAGCAGTCCGCAAACATTTGTTAAATGAAATACGTGTCGATGAATCCAACTCTGCAGCAGCATTTATCCCGACCTTTTCAAGCTTAGCAAATGTCTCGAAACTATAGCTCTGCTCGTTGCCGTCGCCATGCTGATTGGCCCGGCATCCAGCTGCCAGCCTCGATCGATCCTCCGATTCTTCTCCGGACTAATACTCTGCAAGAAGAACTGACCGTTTGCGGCGAGATTTAAGCTCGAAACACTTCAGCGGAACACTTCTTTGTGCGCCTCCTTCTCGGTTTAAATCAGCGGTGGTAAAACCTTATTTGTTATTGGCTTCCCCATTGTCCCTTGGAAATCAATGCAAGGAGGCAGAATGTTTAAAAAGCAATTTGCCACAAGGGCGAATCCTGCCAGTCAATGGCCGATCAATGACAAGCTGAGTCTTTACATGTCGCCTGTTGACGATAATTATTGCAGAGATAATTGGCATGCTGATTTGGCTGCGTCAGTGAAAGGCGCCACAGTCCAAGAATAAACGGCTCAACAATATCTGTATTTTAATCTGAACTGCAGCTAAAGGAAATTGTGATTCTGAGAAAAAAGTGCAGGAAAAAGCCAAAGTAATGACCAAACGCTAAATGATAAATATGCAAATGTTCATTTTGCCAGAGAAGGCCCTGAACATACTTGTGGACATATCAGAGAAACACTCCTCAGTTTTGTGTGAAAAGCAGTGGCCAAGCTGACTGGGACGCGTCATAACATATTGTTGTTAATAATTACACCTGTACATTTCCTGCCGTGGCACGTCAACATGTCTGCTGTGGGATAAACTGGCCTTTGTCGTTGGACGCCGGTGGCCGTCTGAAGACACAGCCTTCATGCGTGTATCACAAACCAAATTTGAGGGGCGTAAATCTATTTGTGGAGAGAGAGAAAGTTCTCTTTGCTCACTCGCGCCCACATCGTTTGGCACCGGAGCCTAAACAACATGGATGTTCTATAGCCTGCAACCATGACAGCACCCACTCTCTGCTTTTCTTAGGCTCCTACTGGGAACAACATCCACTAGCTTTACATACACCGATAAAGAAACTGATTTAATCCTCTTAAAGAGCCTTAAAATCGCACTATTGTTAAAGCAAGTGGAAGCAAAATCCTGTGCAAATGTTACGCCGTGAATTATTATGCTTTATTATCATATATTATCATGACATGGCAAAATGTTGTTGTTAGCTACAGCATATCTTTGCTGGTTATCACTCAGTGAAGTAATGGCGGCCGATATTGGTAGAATACATGAAATATCAAACACAACTTTATTGCTATCCCAGAGGAAAATTGGATGGCAACGGAATAAAGTGCTGCAGGAATGAGTCCTAAAACCCGGAAATGAGTTAGCCTACAGAAATGAGTTAGCCTACAAAAGTACGCCATGGTGGGCTTATACGTGACTGCGTGTCTCCGTGCAAACGGGTGAAGCACGCGCCTCCTCAGACGATGGGAAGGAGGACTCAGCCAGCTGGTGTAGCTCACACACACACACACACCTAATCCCCCGTTCGATTTGTCACCCCCTTCAAATCCTATTCATCCGACTTCCTATTCACTGCTGTAGAGCCTCTCCAGTGGAGTCTCCATCAGCCCCCCATCTTTGTTCTGCGTCTCAATAGTTTGAGCCTCGCAGTCAGTGTGACATGCAACGCAGGCCGACGCATTTCCTGCACAGCGACACAAAGACGTCAGGCTCAGTCACCGAATCTGGTATTGAGTTTGGAAGACATTGCTTTCCCCCAAATTTCAAACGATGTTTTAATGACCCCTTCCTGTTCCCGGAGAAGTCACATAAAATAGCTTGAGGTGTCTTTCCCCTCCTTTTTTAACGGAATAGTTGGACATTTCGGGGAATACACTTGGACATCACATTCTTGCCGCTAGCCAAACCAGCTAATCCTGATGCAGCGTTAATTGGCTATGGGCGTATCTCTCTCTACTGACTTGAATACTGTAGTACGGAGCGATGAAAGGTGACCTGTATAACCGAGCTTATGTAGACCTCTGTCCACATGCGTTTGTCTACGTAGTGTCTCAAGCAGACTGCTTCATGTGCAAACGTGATAGCTGGAGTTTTTCAGTCGGAAATACAAGTGAATCTGACATTGCGTATTAATTCATAGCGACTGTATTTGTGATTTTGTAAGATCACGAAGCTAACCAACTAGCTTACATAGTCTGCTATAGGCTAGGTTGCTTATTTTGCAGTTATCAGCTAGGGTGGACTTTACACAGCGCCTCCGCCTCTTTTGATCACTAGTAGCACTATTGAAAGCACGTGTTCATCGGAGTGGGTTTCTGCTTTGTTTGCACGAGGATCTGGGGGATACACATTTCCCCGCGGCGGCGTCGCGCTAACTCTCGCTGGTCGGCAGTTGGCGGCAGTAGCAGCAGAAATGCCATGGAAGATGAAGGCTGCCATCTAGCAAGCGTGGATGTGAACGATGCATAATTTAAGAAATTCAAATTGTCTTTGCAAATGTTTTGTGGGGAAGGAAATGGATCACGTTTGTCCGGCCTCAAGCATACGCACAATGTCTTTTGGTGAGAAACACAGAACGCAAACGCAACTTTAACCCTGTTGCCTTTTGCACCAGGCCTCAGGCTAATTTTAGCTGCAGCCAAGTCACCAAATGAGATTGATTTCGCAACGACGGCAGCTCTGCCACTTACAAACGTCCAACTCCAATCTGTTCCACTGTCTTCACTAACTACTTAACACTAATCTTGGGCCACCTTATGCCAACTGGACGGTCTCGGCCTAAAGGCTAATCGTATGGTGGCACAAACTGCAGGCGTGCCTGACCAATGGCAGGGCTGCGAAGAGATTGAGGATGAACTCTGGTGACCTGTTAATATCACACACCAGGTTACCCAATAAATGCCTCACAGGGCATCATTACAGGCCTGGGCTTGAAACAAGATGATGGGAGGGCTGAGACACACACACACACACATAAAATCCATTCATGTTCTTCAGTGATAAATACTCGTTGATGTCCTTTGTGAGCTAACTTATAAAAATCTAAAGCAAGTTACACATGTAACTTGAATTTAGCCATTAAAAAAAAAAAATGCAATTATCCTTTAAAACAATTTTATAGATTTAAATCCATCACTAAACATGTTCCAGTTTTTTAGACAAATCCAAAATTACTGACAACTCTATAATTTGGATATTTATTTGTTTTTTTATACATTCCCAATCCCTTGGTGTTCATATCACAGATTTGTAGCGCCACCACGTGGAGAAGGTTAGCATTACATTCTAAATGTCAAATTCCAGTACAAAAGTCCAGCACATTTTGCCCATTGCACAATGTTCAATCTGTAAAATAGTTTGGTATATTTTTAAACGCCTTTAAATAAAATCTGTTGTGCTACACAGAAGCAGTTCGGCACTTCGATGTCAAAATACAACAGTCAGTCAACAAAGTGGTTTAAAGTTGCCCAACATCATCAATTTGAAATAAAATACAATGATAATATAGCTTCAGTTAAATGTTTTCTGCTGCTAGTAGCAACCACTACTGGCTCAGTTCCATCGGAGTTCCTGTTTAACTGGCTTTGTTCCATCCACCACTTTGTCAGATCTGTGACCAACAAATATTGACAGACATCTTTTATCTGCTGCCCACATGCACCTGCCGGAGCACTGCCTCGAAGTGCTCTTCTTATTGTAGCTGTTTGTTGCTTGTGAACTTAGTTTTTCTTGCGCTGAGTTTGGGCCGACTGCTGAACAGGCCGGCCGTTGCGCTGCTGTAGCTGTCTGAGGCCATTGCGTTACAATAGAACGACTGTTGGCTTTTACGTACTTCCATACTTACGTATGTGTGTGTGTGTGTGTGTGTGTGTGTTTGCTAGACTCCTAACTAATTTGAATGCAGTTTATTTTCACAACACGGGGCGGGGTGTGGCGCAGGACTTTCAACCCTGGGCTCTCAACCCTGGGGTTGGCTGTTCGAATCCAGCTCCCAACCAGTCGTGTGGTTCTGGAATTACAGCTGTTGACTTTCATCTCTTTGGAGTTGTTGGCACCAGTCCACATGTCAAAGTGGGCAAGACACTGAACCCTAAGTTGCCCCCGGTTGTGTGTGCTGCCTGTCCCTGACCAGGACAGGACTTGATCCCGGTCGCCATTGAAGGCTGACCGGAAGGTAAATTTCAACGTGTGTGTTTGAACATTGTTCTCTGCACGTGTGTATACGTGTATCATGACCATTAAACGAACGAACGAATGGCATGGCATCTCGTGTGTTGTTCCTGATTTAATCGTCACAATCATTAAATGCGCTGTCCGGTAATGTTTTTTCACAGTTGCCAGTAAAATCTTCGGCTGCTGCCTTCAGCTTTGATTAGATGCACACACACACACACGGTGAGGGCAGGAAGAGGGTGTGTTTGCAGCCAGTAGAGGGAGGTGCGGTTTCACATTTAGAAACCTGTCAACCACTTGTCCCGGGGAATTATTTTATGTCCCGCCGCTGTTCACAAAGTGCAGATACGGAGGTTTAAGCACTGACATTTGTACGTTCCCTCCCTGGCACACACATACAAGCACATTACTGTGAACCCAAACATCTGCAGCAGGACAGATGTTTGCCTTTTCACCACCTCTCCCTCCCTTCCCCGTCCCATTTTCTCCATTAGTCTCCTTGTTTACACCGTCAGCCTCCTCTGTCATACACGTTCACTTCAGATGGGACTCTCACACACGTCAAGTTAGAAAAGGTGTAACTTTAAAACTGCAGCTCGAAAATGGAGTGATCCGTAGTCGCCTGTAACCGCACCATTTTGTGAATCTGTGACATCTAGGCTACTTTGCTGTGCATTTTAAATCATGGCGTAATGCCGGAGCGTGACGGCGTTACTCTAATTTGAAGGCCTTCATCCTGTCATTCCTCTCCCCTGCCCACTCAGACCCCGGTGCCTTCTTTCTTTTTCTCCTTCGTTAACCTCAAAACTGTTCCAGCTTTCTTAACTTCCACGCTCTAATCATCCTTTCATCTTACCCTTTTTGTCACTTTGCCCACCACGAACCTCGTGTTATTTGTCACACTCTCACGCTTTTTTCCTGTCTTATTCCCTTTTTTAACATCCACTCTTGGCCCCTTCTGTTCCCTTCCTTCCACCCTTTCTTTCTCTCAAGTACTCTGACTCATCACCCCCATTTGCTCTGCCCCCTACTCATCTTCTTCTCTCATCCCTCCCTCCCTTCCTCCCTTTTTCATCAGATAATGAATCTGACTCATCTACGCTAGGGCCCTCCATCAACCTCTCTGTTTCTCCAGATCTCCATCTTTCCTCCTGTTATCCATTTCTGTGTAGTTGTTTCTTCCAAATGCTACTGAAGCTTTTCTTCTCGTCCTCATCTTCCCATCATTCTCTCCAGGCTGTGACTCATCCTCGAATCTCCCCGTGTTATTTTCCCTCGTCGTCCATCGCCATTAACGTTGGGGGGGGGGATTTATTAGCACATGTGCAGGATGTGGGAATAGCTGATACTGTGCAGATCACCCAGATGATTCATCTCACAGCCATGTGAACAGAAGTAGTCCAGCGACCAGGAAATCGCAACATTTACAGATGGTTAGGGATTAATGTCTCAGCAGAGCCAGTACACTGTAAAACGGTTAATGCATTATGGGTAACAATTTAAAACGTCAGCCATTGTACGCCACTGCAAGCTGGTGCACAATGTTTCCATCTGAGCCCTCAAGGCCTGCGAGATTAATTTAAAATGCTGATTCTGGCGTTGACGGTACGTTTCCTTAAAAAGGAACTTTCATTGAGGGGCCTTCATCCTGGAATGTGGCTCCCTCTAGTGAGTCAAAAGTGACACTGCTACACTAATCTGATCTGCAGCGTGCTGAGGCTGCGAGGACGTGAGGATGAATGGTGTAATGTATGTCACGCAGCTGACATTGTCGATATTGCTTCAGACTGCATGCTAGTGCTTTTTAGGTTTAGTGAACATGTGTCAGGCTCAAAGCGTGGTTAAGATTAAGTGTTCTCACCTCGCCTACCCTAACAGAAGATTTATCTTCACGACCAATTTCAAATGACCCCTCATTCCTTTCTGTTGTATTTGTGCTTAATCGCTTCTATTCTATTGTGACTTCTTGTTTTTTTTTCCCCCCCCGATCTATAATCCAGTGAGTTTCTGTTTATAGTTCTCTTTCCTCCCCACCGCTCCACTCGGAAGAGTTTTAGAGCATTGTTTTGTCTGCAGACAGTCAGAGTATTCAGGGTAACGCTTAAGTGCTCACAGAGCTTTGAATGCCACCCAAGAACATAGAGACCCTCTCCTTCTCTGCCAGCAAAACTCTTTGTCTGGTTTCATTTAAACTGCCAGCTTGAATTGAGCTTTTTCACTGTTGCGACAAAGACGTGGTCTCTTTTCAACAGACACTTAATCACACTTAAGAGTAACAGAATGCGTTGTTATCTAGCTGAAGGAGTTATTTTAGTTCATTTCCAAGGAGAAATGTGACATTATAAGAACGCTGTTGAATCTGCTTTCGTGAACAAGGTATTTTTCCAGGGGAGAATCTTCTGCTGCACGAGAAGTGTCAAGCCTTACGTTTCAAACAGGCGCCCACAGCGGCTCGTGAAGGACTGAACTGAACAGCATGCACAGAGATGGTGACAGACGAAGACAAGAGCCGCTGTTCTCCTTCGGGAACTCATCATGAATGACGTGATGAAAAAAGCAGCAGAGGCACCAAAGTGAGAAAAACACGGATTTAGCAGACCATTATTTAAACGATAATACAGGGCAAGACATGTTGAGCCAAGTACAATAGGTTTTTGTCTCCTCTGCACCATGCAGCACGGCCAGCTGCGACTTCCAACACGAGCTCTTGGTCCTGGATCGCTCCTCCGGCGGGAGGCTCTTCTCATGTGGCTTGGCGAGCCGCTGGTGCTCACCCTGCGACGGCTCACAGTTTCCACGGATACACGATCCCGGCTGGGCTCAGAGAGAGCCGAGAGCATCTCCGTCAGCATGTTGTGAGGTCCTCGCTGCGACTGCCGACGGCCGGCGGCGGAGGCCTTACCACTGTGACATTACATTTTGAGGACGTCTTAATTTGCTGTTATTCCCGTAATGCATTTTCGTCTCATATTTTCTCAGCCAGCATGTGTTTCCAAGCAGATGATCGTCATTGCTTGGCGCGCTTCAGCTGCCATTCAAACCGCTGGAAGCCGACGCGCCTCGCGTAGCTACGAAGACATGTGCAAATTTCTGGCTCGGCGAGACATGGGGGTCTGGATTAATAACTGGATTCACGTGGACTCTAGTGACGGCTATGCTGACTGGTCAGTCGGCTGCCAATTGGGTCCAGACTGAAATATATATATTTAAATAACGTTAAAAGACCTTTTCCTGTCTTTTGTACCTTATAAAAACTGCCTTTATCTCCCGTCCATGATGTTTCTCTTTTATTGAAGGTTCTGCCTGTAAACACAGACAAAAGACGCTGTGGCCAAAACTCCATAAGCCCCAAGATCTTCTTTGGTCTGTCAGCACTTTGGACAACATTCATGTTTAATGTGTAATTTCCTCCTTCACACACACACACACACACACACACACACACACACTTTGGGGTCAAAGTATATTTGTGGTCATTAGTGTCATAGCAACACTGGAAAACCCCCATGTACCAAAGGTTGTGGATTTCCTGTGAGTGCCTCTGCTTCTCTCTCCTCTGGCACACTGTATGAGAAACTGAGATTTAAAAAAAGTATATATATGCTTTGTTTTCCGCCAACATGGTGCTGACCGTTTTCTACCACTGACCTTATCTGACACATAATTAGCCATTAGAGAGGCCTTTTCTTCATGCTCAGTGAATATCAGCTGCTTTGATGCTCCACCCTAAGAAGAAACTGACTGGAACTGTGTTGCGTTAAAAGCATCCGTGTGAGCGCCAAATGTATTCTCTGTGTAAATAATATAAGATATAATGAGAATATCACATTTTTTTGAGTGTCTCATGTGACGTTTGAGAAGGATTCCGTTAGAATTCTGCTGCGCTGTAAATTTGTCACAATTAATGTTTTTTCCCTTGCCCATTAAAGGGAAGTTCTTACTGCTTTCAGAAGCGTGCACTGACAACAGATACAGGACTATCGTAATGTGAATCACAATTTCAGTGCCAATAAAGGTCAGTTACGCTTCTCGGTTCGGCTCCAGGCCCTCTGGGGATAAGTGATATAGATAATGGATTGATGGATGGATAAAGTTCCATAACTAAAAAATCTTGAAAATACAAACTGACTGGAGGGTCGACGAATGAAAGTCCATAGATTTCAAGTCTAACAGTCTCTGCTCCTTCATCGGTATTGTTTCAGTATAGTTCATGTCTGTTATTGTCGGAATATATTTCTGTGATTCCTGTTTTATTTTGAAATCCTTGTGTGTCCTTGATTAGATTCACCTGTTCTCCAGTTGTCACCTGTCCCTTGTCAGTTCATTGCCTTGTCATGGGGTCAGATTGTCTTGTTTTCCTGGATGCACCACGTGTTCTTTTGTCTCCGGACCTGGATCACCTGCCTGCCTCTGCCCGCATCAGCTGTTCGGTAATTACATTGTTCCATTAAATCACCAACCAGCGTCCGTTGTCCTGTGCTGTCTGCATTTTAGGTGCTCTTCCGTGACGATGTTGCACAACCGAGCATAAATTAAGCTTAATTTCCATTTTCAGCATATAAACAAACAAGCAAATGTGCTCAGCCTGCCATTTGACTGCTGCTCAACATGCTGTTTTTTCCCCCCTTTCAAATTTAAACTTTCGCCCATAACCAAAGTCTTCTGTGATTATCTTAGGCCTCGAGTTTCTGTCAGTCACAACCAACTCCAGCTGACTAACCACAACAATCGACTTTAGCTGGTGGCTGCCCATAAAATGAACAGGATCACAGCTACATGTTAAATGGTGAACATTTTTCATTACTGCAAGCATTACATATTACACAATATTATAAATACAAAGCAGCCCCCCCCCCCCCCAAATTATCCTGTATATTCAGTTTGTTTTTGACTAATAAGACATTTACCACCCTCTTTATTGTGCATGTGGCTGCCAGCCTACAGTATATTATTGGGCCATTAGATGACTAATCCAAGAAGAGCTTGGGTTCATTTCAAGTTTACAGTATGCCTCCTCCTCCATGCCATTACAGCAATGGAATAAAACATCACACTTTGATAAGGCTGTGGACCTCCTGCCAGCAATGAGCTGTTTCTGGAAAACATTACACAGAGTTTGACATGCTCTCATATACCGTATATATATATATATATATATATATGTGTATATATCCTCCTGAGAAGCGAGGAAAAAAGTATCTTCCATTTTAACTTTTTTTGTCTCAGCATGAAAACAATGTTCCCCTCATTCCACCCAAACACATGAGACATCATTGAAAACGCCAGGATCTCCTCTATTTAGCACACCAGGACTTAGTAGGGCAGCAAATGAGTCAAAAGATGTAGACCAAAAACCAATGTCCACTACAGAGGAAATAAATGAATAGACTGGGTCTCAGGAGGATAAATATATATATATGTTCCCATTTTACCATTTAGTTGTTAGATTTGCATAGAAATATTCTTGTGCATGGTCACATGATACTGTGCACCCCAAACAGGAAGCGGGCAAAATGGTCATTTCTTTCTCTAAATGATAAATGTCTTTTTTTTTTTTAACATCACTGCACCCCAATGCATCCTCACGTAATCTATATCATCATCAAGAGTTTGTACGAACCCTGGATTCGATGTGGTACAATATTTAGAAGGGATCTGACGACTCTTACTGGCACAACGTTATGTTTTGTGTGTGTGTTGCCATGGCAGCACTCCACAGGAAGCATCCTTCTCATTGTACAGTCCATGGGAGGATTGTGTCACTTAATCAAAATTTTGTTGTTCTTCCACCTGGGGGGGGGGGGGGGGGGGGGGGGGGGGGGGGGGGGGGGGGGGGGGGGGGGGGGGGGGG